>JAJMJJ010000215.1:0-28943 GCA_030568955.1 Geotrichum siamense (nom. inval.) | reverse complement strand
AGATATATAATAATAATAATAATAATAATAATAATAATAATAATAATAATAATAATAATAATAATAATAATAATAATAATAATAATAATAATAATAATAATAATAATAATAATAATAATAATAATAATAATAATAATAATAATAATAATAATAATAATAATAATAATAATAATCACAAAATAAAACATTATATAAAAGAAAGCTGTCTTAAATTTGCCTAATGCAGGCTTTCAAAGTCACAAAGTCCAAATATATATTCACCAACTTTGAAATGCAATTACCTAAAGATCACAACATGGCAAAATAAAGCTAAAAAAAAAGTTATATACTTGGCTGAGCAGGGTCTACTCCAGGTACTTTATTAAATGTCAATCGTGATTGTTGTGTAAACGCTTTCAAGTTTACCAAACCTCCGACCAATTTAATGAAGGTACATTTGTAGATATGTCAACACATTCTCTGTTGTTAGGTTTTAATAGTCATTCCAACGATTGTCAGAAAAGTGTACAGTTTCGCTTCATATTGAAGATTGATGCTTTTTATTCTTTATTTTCTATTTATCAAATAAAAATCATATTATAGCAAATATTTGTGTACGTACACCTCATTATTTCATTAATTCTGATATTTCTTTCTCCTTCAAAAGCAATAATTTAGAAAGTTGCTGTGATTCTTTTTCAAACCACTGATCCATCTTATCATTCAATGTAAAAGCTAAATCCGTTTCGAGCTTCTTCAACCTACCAACTTTTTTACTTAAGACCTGTTCTGTCATATAGGCCTGAACATAATTACTTATTTCTTGTAGAACTAACACCATTTTCTTCCCCCGGTTTTCAGGATTTCTTTGAGATTCCCAAGGTAAAATAGACGATTGCTTTTCAAGTCTTGAAAACTCTTTTGTTTTATCAGGTACAACATTATTACAATAATCAACTGAAATTTTAAAATCGTTTTCATGAGGTAAGTTGATAGGTTCTAGACTTTCATCAAAAATGTTTGGTTCATGTGAATCCTTCCTGATCGGTGTACTATCAATTTGTTCAAGTTGTGCAAGTTCTTGAGATTTGTAGAAAGGTTTTCCAACAAAAATATTCAAAAATGGTTCTTCGTCATCTTCCGTCTCTGCTATTGAATTATCGAGCATAGCAGAGAATTCATCACTATTCAATAATGTAAATGACTCACATTTTTTACCGTTAGGAGGACCAATTTTATTACTATGCGGTTTAAAATGTTCTTCTTTTAATTCTCCATTATTTGGTAGTTCTTGACCTTTAGATTTGGAAAATATTTGGTCAGGAAAGAATTCATTAGCTTTTTTCGGAATTTCTCCAAAAAACCTAGAAGACCCAGTTCTCTTAATTTTCTCTGCTTCTTTTTTTCTTAGAATTTGAGCCTGAGCTTTTATCTTTTTAATTTGACTAAGCTTTTCTTCAATGCCTTCATTGACTTCTTTTGATTTCCTATATTCTAATTCCGTATCTTCTCCTATAAAAATCGAAGCCGTTGGCGGGAAAAAAGATTTATCCGATTTCTGTCTTTGTTGCATCTCTTCATGGTGCTTTTGTTTCTGTAGCTGAAATTCTTCCTTTTCTTTAAGTAATTCTTCTTTTAAAGCATGACATTCGGTCTTAGCTAATTCTACTTTTTCATTTAACAATTTTTCTTTCGTTTCTCTTTCCATTTGATCCAGTGCGTTTTTCTTTTCATTATTTTCCCTAACAGCCCTCTCATCCGCTAACATCTGTTGGTTATTTGCAAGTTCTTCTAGCAACCTGTTCTTCTCTGCTAAAGCTTTTTCTAATCTTTCTTTTGCTGCCTGGATTTGTTCTTCCTTTTTTTTGTTCTCTTCTTTCAGTATGCCCTCTTTTTCTTGCTGCTTTCTTTTAAAATTTTTTTCCATTTCAGTATGACAAGCACTTAATTGATCTTTTGCAAAAATTTCTCTGTTACTTTCCCCTTCTACCAATTGGTTGATGTCTCGTGGTTGCTTTTGTTCCTGGATTTTATCGACATTTTCACTTTCAATCAAAATATTTTCCTCCTTTCTTTCATCAGAAGAGAGACCCTTCAATAGGTGATAATCGCTATAAGCTTCGTTGGTTCTACAATCATTTTGGTCATTCTTAGATTCAAATTCCATCAAATCTTCTTCAAACACGTCCATTTTGTTAATCGACATGGATGACAATATATTGTCATATCCATCCGAAATTTCTTTTTCATGATGTTCTTTGAGTTCAGAATGTGATAAAATTCCATCCGAATTTGACTGGCCTTTGCGATTGATGTCTTCATCACGGTCGTCCTTTTTTTCTTCAAATGAACAATTTTCATCCTGATCTGATTCTTCACTGTTAATCATTTTTTCCCCTTCTCTTTTGGAGTTTTCTAGTTCCTCTTCCTCTTTTCTTTTTTTTCGAGCTAGCTCTCGTTGTTCTCTCGCAAATTTTGATTTTTTATTTTTTTCTTCTAATATTTGACGCTCCCTTTCTTCTCGTATCTTCCTCCTTTCAGCCAAGCGTGCTTTTGTAATACTGATTTTTGACTTACTAAATATATCATCTTTCGTGTTCTGAATATGTTCAGTTTTTTTAGGACTTTTAGCTATATCTGGATCTCCATCATTACTGGCATCGCTAATATTACCCTTTGAGTTTCCACCGTTTCCCAAATTAGAATAATCAGATATTGATGTATTTTTAATGGAATGATATTTTGGAGTTTTTGACTGACTTCTAAGAGGCGATGAATTATTACTCGACTGAACTTTTTTTTTCAACGATTTGGGTAATCTTGATTCTACTAATTCGTTACTAGTATCCCCTCCTGGGCTTTCATTTACTGTAGATAGAGCTCTAATACTAACATCCAACTCGGAAAGTGTGGAAATATCATCACTTGATTTATCTGAGCTTGATAAACCTGACTTTTTCCCAGAGTCCATAATTGGATATTTTCTAGGTCTTCCTCTTTTTCTCTTAATATTTGTTGAACCCTTCTTTTTAATCGTTGAAGAACTAGCACCATTCGATTTTGGGACACCTTGAGGATTTCTTATTGAAAAGCTTGTACGTTTTGGTGTGCTAGCACTAATTGATTTTTCATTAGCACTAACATTTTTTTTACCCGAGTCTTTCAATTGATCTTTGACTATCGGAGAGTTAACTTCATTAAGATGGCTATTTTTGTTAGCCTTTGACCTCAGGAAAGATTCCGAATTTTCATGAGTGAATCGATTCTTAACTAAAGTTGATCTCACTGGCAACTCTCCTCTGTTAAATCGTTTCGTGATAGGTGTATTTTCAGTAGAACTTTTATCTGTAGGAAAATCCCAAAATTCGTCATCAGTACTTTGAAATTTTCTTTTTTGTGGAATTTTGCTTTTGGTAACGTTGAAAACAGGAACATTCTGAAACGGGGGGTTTCTGTTCAGAAGAGAAATTGGTTTCTTTGTCACGGAAATTTTCAATTCACCATTAAAACGCATGGCAGACTTAGGTGAGGTTCCATACGTTTTTGGAGTTTTTACAATCATATTTCTAGAGTCAGGCGTGTCCAAATTGATGATAGAAGACGTGATGGAAACTTTGGTATGTCTCAAATCCCTGATTTCTGGCTTGGGAAATCCTCCTTCACGAATTATAAACATGAGTTTTTTAACAAAATTGTTGCACGTTTCCTGGTCACAAAATTTCATGACAACTTTGAGAGATTGAAATTTTTCGTCAATTTCACATGCTGCATATAATGGAGGATTCACTAGAAGAGATAACTGAATTTTAGTATTATCTGCGATAAAAACCTTTTTTAAAGTTCCAAATTGTAGCTCTACTGGCGTAAGAACGTGAATACTATTAACTTTTGGTCGCCATATAACAGCAGTATGATCAATAATTTGAAGGATAATATTTTTGTCCTTATATTTCAGAACCCGTCCATTCATTTCAAACTCAATAATAAAGTATAATTCTTTTGAGATTCTAATTTGGTTAGTAAATTTCATAAAAAATATTAATATTGTAAAATTCTTACTTCTGATTCATCAAAGTTCTTATCATTTTATAGTAATCAAAGTACTTCCAAGAGACTTCTTTATCTGTTGGAAGTTTTTTCCAAATCTCTGGCGGATATACATCTTCAAAAATACTTGAGACAAAAGGTTCTCCTGCAATATGGTGCCTTTGTGGAATAGCATTTATGATAAGTTCAATTGCATAACATTGAAGAGTAAAATCATCACCCTTGACAATTATATTTCCAAAGGACTTGCTAATAGGAGATTTTAGTAGAATAGTGCAAACTTCATGTTTTTGCTGTGGACAATTTTGAATAATTGTACAAGTAAGTTTTGCTAGCTTTGGATATATAATAGTTAGATTTTATTTGATGCTCGTAGTAAGGGTATGTCAACATCAAGAAGATTCACTTACCTTCCAGGCATTGTCAAGATTATTTACTATTCTGTTTAAAATCATAAACATGAGCTTCCCATCTTTAAAACTTGGAATATGCTTGGGAAATTTCTAATTAATTTTTTATTAGTTAGAAATAAAAACCTTTGATAATAACGAAAGGTGAATGCTAACCGAAAGAATGAGTAATGCTCTTTGATCTGTTCCGTAGTAAAACGAAAGCTGGATCAACAGACTAAACAGTTTAACACCACAAGTAGAACATTTCTCTAGCAACGTAGTAATGTTATCGACCACCACGTCATATTTTTCAAGCTCCTATTTTATCGTTAGTGATATATAATAAAGATTGGTTCTATTCTTGAATACTTCTTCGGGTAATGCTGGATTTGAAGATGTAGCTTTTGCAAAAGTTTCTAGTATTTCCCATTTCTCGACACCGACTCTTTATTTTTATTGTTAGAGATGTATTGAGTCACTAGATTATTACCTCTAACACATGTGAACATACATATTATCTTCAGTTTTACCAGCTTTTACAGCAGTTTCAACTGCTTCCAGGCTACTTAACACACTCATTGTCTTGTGGTAAGAATTAAAATTAGCATAAAAATAATGAAATAAATTGTACCCTAACAATGATGGATAAGAGGAAGAAAGAAGAAATTAAGACAAAAACGGTGTAATGAAAAAAAAAAAAAAAAATCTACCAGCTACAAATTCATTACACCACATTGCGCTTGTGATAGTTGCCTATGGCTACAAAAGGTAATACTCTACTCAATCTGGCATAGTGTCAGTGGAGATGAAAGAGGGGATAAATGGATATTCCTAACCCTGGTAGTCTGCATACAAATCAAGAAACATCTTATTCACAGTTCTCAAATAGAGATTTGATAGTGACGAACAGCTGAATATCAGCATTTACTTAAGACTAAATACTTTGCACTTAGCTACTAAAATTAAGTCAGTATTGCATTGGGTTACTGTGAATACATTTGTACACCTGAATGTTCACACCGTAGAGTTCTACTGTATGAATTTTGTCTGAACACTAAAAACAAAGAGATCTACTATATAAACCTATTGACTAACTAGGCATGTATTTATCTATTTAGTTATTTAATCCAAGTTGCAAAGCTCGCCTAAAATAGTTTCTTGTAGCTTTTTCTAAATCAAATTGGAAAACAAGTTGGGGGTCCAAAAGAGATCTGTGATCATTAAAAATATTTATATGATGGAATTTTTTTGGAGTTGAAAGAAAGAGGGGAGGAGGAGGAGGAGGAGGATTGTAGCAATAAAATGTTTCAAAGTAGAATGGGTTTTCAGGGGCATTGAAGTGGAGATAATCAAAATCGGAGGGAGAGTAGTAATATATTTGAATGTCATTGATTAAATCGATTGAAGGGAGTTTGAAAATGAAGAATTTTGTAAATTCAGCAGTTAAGTTAGAGTATGGATTGAGATTGCAAATATATGGGTCAGAGAGTAGATGTCGCAATGGATGCAATATTTCACGGTTCATCAAGTCTATGTGGTACGCTTCGAAATAGGTGATTTTAACAGGTAAAATGGAGATTTTAGATCCAACTAATTTAAGCTTCCTTGCCACTTTACCAAGACCCAAAGCGTATATCAAATATCCATCAAATTCAAAATTTTCAGGAAGTTTGCAACTCAAAATTTCTAATTGTAGAGCAGTATGAAACTGAGCAAGGGATAATAGCAATAAAGCCAGAACGCCTCTACTATCATTCCCAAGGATAACATCAAGATAAAGAACAGCAATTTCAAAAGTTCCAATCTCCTCCCAAATAGCATTCCAACTCATTGACATGCAGGGCAGAGTCAAGCTTAAACAAAATATTAGAGGGCAATGGTTAAGAATATATCTCAGATTTCTAGCAAATGTTGAGCAGGATTTTGTGAAATGATTGGTAAATATACTATTCAAGCGACGTATATTTAATTGAGTGACAATTGGAGGAAGAGAAGACTCATATGTTAAGTCAATTGTAAGTTCTTGCAAATTGTGATATTCTAAATGTGGCGACAAATATAGTATAGTTGTACGGAAAGTTCCTTCTAAGTGTGACAAGTTCCGACACAAATAAATAACACTTTCAAATTGGGGGATTGGTGGAATATGTGGATCAACTAAAAGAGTTAAAAGAGTAGTTTGATTATTTATAATCATATTTACTACCATACTTTCAAAGCATTCAGCTAATCCCGAAAACGATAGAAAGTATGGGGTTTTCCTCTTTTTTATTTGCAAACATGTAAGATTTTTGAACTCTTTCATGGGAGAATAATATCGTTCCTTGGAAGTTGACCAGTGTTCAAATATTACTTTATCCACTGTTTTATATATGGACTTATTCAAAAGCCGTAGATCAATATCCGACTCGTAGACAATAGTGATCTTTAAATGAGAACTCGGTGATGATTTAATCTTTTGAGAAATAGTTTTGAGATCGTGGTTTCTTATATTTCCCCCAAGAACTAATCTTCTTAGTTTACCAAACCTTGCAAATTCAAGTACAATTTGCTGTTTTTTGTTCATAATATCCATCAGTTTGAGTTCTTCAATATAAGGTGATGCCTGAATAGGTGGTATCCCATTAGATAGATCGTACAATTTCATACTTTGTGGACCATATACACTGAACATTCTTTTGCATGTCAAGGAAAGCGCTTGTCTAGGATCGCACATCAAGTTGTACTTTTCAAATGGCGACGAGAGTGTCCGCGTACCTGCAAAACCATGACGCTCGACATAATAACTATGAATATCCAAATACCTTTCTATTATCTCCAACAGCTCGACCGGCAGATCTTGTAGTCCTACTTTCATGTTGTCCTACCTATGATCAGGTAATAAATACCTACCACTTACCAGTGTTCTTAAATAAAGAATTTTGGTCGAGAATATAATAATAAAAAAAAAAAAAGAAAAAAAAAAATAAAGGGTATAAACTCTTTACTCTGAGGCTCTGGAGTTACTAATGCCATACGAAATTTGCATAGCTATTGAAATATTTTTTATCTTTTGCATGCAAAATTTATCGCTGTGTTTCACTTTAAACACAAGTACAATACAGGGGCTTAGAATGGTCAAATAATAATAACAAATCTACATTTGTGCGTGTGCACCAGATTTGAGTTCAATATTGTCTGTGACAAATTTCATATTGATTAAAATATTGAGCATTAAAATTGGGTCTTAATGTAGAATATATATAGGACAAAACGGAAGTCCAAGTTTATCAAAAAATTCCAAAACATCCTGCAGAATCTATATTAAAACATTTGAAGGTAAATATTAGTTCTTTTTTCACAAATTACACAAAAAATTAATACAGAGATAAGTACATATCAAACTCATTTGGTCATTATTAGTGTGTGATAGACGTTTACAATATTCAAATGTTGAGATATGCCCGGTACCAGAAAGATGTAGTAACCTTGGGAACCTTGCTTAATCAGTAAAGAGTATCAAATCTACTGTTGATTAATACTGGTATTTACTTTTCTGTTAAACGCATAGAAAAGTTTATGGTTGGTGTTAGTGTGCGCCCTTACGTAGAGTTAATTAAACTTTTTTGGGGCACTGTTTGCTAACCCAAATAAATTTACTACCTCTCTCAAACCCGTAAAACAACTAGATCTTTTGGAAGCCACAATTGCTTGTCAACACCCCATTATTTTGTTAAAGTAGTTTGTATTTGTAATTAAATTCTATTTTCTTTATATGCTCACCAAAACAAACAAAATAATGAATAATCAACATCATAGCCGTCACCCTATTCCTACACTCACACCTCCACCTGATAAAGTTGAAACCCTACTTTCCCAACTCACTCGGCGATTCAAATTTCTTGCTACACAATATCCCGCATTATGTGAGACTTCAGCTGAGTTGGAACATGTTGTGAGTCAGTACACGAAACGGGTGGAGGTGTTGGAGGAAAAAGTGGTGGAGTTAGAGAGGGGAAAAGAGGAATTGGAAAAAATGGTGGTGAGGATTAAGGCTTCTTGTGATGGGGTTATGGAGTTGTTGATGGATATGCAAGAGGAACCTGTAATTGGGACAGCTACGACTGTTGGCAAGGAGGTTGAGGGTGGGCAATGTAGAAGTGGTGAAATGATAGATATTAAGAGTGATACAACACCAGATACTGACATGGACTATTTTACTGTGCCTGGTCTAATATCTCCGCAAGTTCAGGGAAGTACCAATTCGTTCTCTCAAGTATCTTTGCACATACCTACTGAATCCGATTCTACCAATTCGCTTTCTCCACAATCCATACACAAACATTACCAACGACACCACCACAAAAAATACCAAGAAAAAGAAGATGAAGAAGAGTTACTAGTTTCCGAAGAAATATATAGATCAAAATCTTGGAGTCCAAGAAGATTGTTTGCAAGATCTAGTAAAAGAGAATCCCCGACAAATGCAACTGGATTTATTGAAGATAGAAAAAAGTGGTCATGATGAATGGTAGACTCATCAAAAAACAAAAAATTACATAGTAGAGATGAACTTTTTTTTTTACTTATTTTGCTTTTTATAAAGAAAAAATATTTTAGTAAATGATAATGACTTGGTTTTATATTTTACATGCTGCTTGATATTTTACTGTGTTCACAGTAAATTGGAAAGGTTATGTATGTGTCTCTACTGCACAACACAACATTTATTTTTAAAATATAAGAAACTCATACAGGTCAAAAAAAAATCTTGCTGATCACATTCATTAGGTACAAATGTATTTATTTTAATAAATTTCCCAACCTGTGTAGAATTTTCATTTTTTTTTTTTTTTTTTTTTGTTAAATGTTGCGACTTTCTTCGTATTACACCGAGACTCTTTCTGTTAAAAGGCTAAAATAGTGTGTGATATATTTCCTAATTTACAGTAAAAATAAAGATAGAATGATAATTTTATTAATAAAGAACAATATCTAGTTAGTGTGAATGTCTACAAAGGAACCTAGGTGGGTAAGTCGTATTTCAGTATAATGATTGATATGGTTCGGCCAATTGGATTGGTACTGAGAATCCAAATAAATATAATTAAAAAAAAAAGTTTCTCCAATATTGTGTGGAGTGTAGGATTGTAAATGTTTCAAAAAGAATGTTTTTTTACCAACTTAGTTTTGCGTCTCACTCCCATACAGAGAAAAATTAATTAAACTCCTCTAACGTCAATAGTAGTTTCCCATCTACAGTTTGCATTTCCATCACCCATAACATCTCTAATAATTCTGGCTGATTCTCTTCTAATTTCTTCTTCATTACCAAATTCTCCTCCATATGTTGCTGTAGGTGCTATTAATGATGATCCTGGTGTGACATTTGATCCAACTTCAACAATCATACAAGCTAACCATGCAGAATAATGAACTTGCCAAATTGCAATTTCTCTCACATTGACAACTCCTCTGATTGCCTTAACTCGCTCTTCAACTAATGCAACCTTGTTTTCTCCGGGGAATGACATAACAAGCATTCCACCTAGAGATTTTGTCAGAGCCCATCCAAGATAAATCATAGAAATGGAAATGCATGGAGTTAACAAAGTATCAATAAATGGGGGAAAGATAGGAAGTGCAAGAATAGAGAGTGCGTAAAAAACTGTAATATAATGTGACGGATTGTTTGCTCGAAGTGCCATTGAAATTCTTTTATGATTATCCAATCCAACACCAGAAACTATAGTTACTATCACAGCTAATATAACTTTGAATAAAATGATGTTAAAGTTCAAGTCATCATTATGATCTCCGTCTTCTATTTTGTGCGCATGACCATGGCCACCATGTGCATATTCTCCATAAAATGATCCAGCAATTTCTTGAATTGAATGTGACATAACATCACCGCCCATAAACAGTAGCAAAATTGAAAGGGCATATCCTGCCAACACTTCTAATCTTTCCAGCCCAAATGGTAATTTCAAACTGGACTGTTTCCAAACTTCAAAATTACCAAGAATTTCAACCACTCCACATAAGAGCGCGCCCATTGCATCATAGAAAACTAAATGAGCTAAAGCTGAAAGTGAATTGTATGGTGAATGAGTTTTGTAGACCAGAAATGCAGTTAAGAGATGGACAACACCCCAAAATAATCTGATCCGTTGATCGAATGTCATTGATTGCTTACATTCATTAGTTGTCGGAATAGGTAAAGAAGCTGGGATGTTCAGTGGAGGTCTAATATCTTCCTTGAATATATTGAGCGAAACACTTGAATGCTTATATTTATGACCTCTTCTTTGACTTGGTTTATTTGTTGGTGTAGGAGACGGTTGTAACAATGTAGTAGATTGAAAATTGAACGGTTCATAAGGAGAAGAAGGACGTGATGGAGGTTTTGACGAAGTAGAAGACACCGATGATTGTCTAGAATGGGCTGGTATAAATGTAGATGATATTTTCTTCGGCATTGAATTCGTCGATGATATCGAAGATTGTTTTGATTTATGACCAGGAGTAAATCCAGATTGTTTAGAATTGTTTGAAGGACCACTTGAAAAAGGTTTGTTAGGTAATTGCAAAAAACTTGCAGATTCAGCTGATGATGACAGCGCATTAAGTAAGCCTTGTTCCGACAGTGGCATCTGTTGAAGTTGTTGTTGTTGTTCCAGAAACGAGTCCAATAGCGATTGGTCATAGTGAAATGACGATCGCTTGTATGAACTGGGGGTATAGCTAGACCCCATAATATTATTAGGAGCATCAGGTTCCAACGCACTTTCCTCCAATGTATTCATTGTCAAAGTGTACTCAATTGATGATTTATATATAAAAATAAGAAAAAGGAGAAAAAAACAGCAGCAGCAACCGAAGTAATTTTCAAAGGAAGGGAGAGAAAGGGAACCAATGCTTTGTTCTAATAATAAAATAAAAATATGTGATAAAACTTTTGTTATGTAATAAAACAAATTAAATGACGTAAATCAACCCTTTTAAAAGCCAATTGTAGACTATGCTTGATTAAAAAATGTATTATGTCATAAGGCAGTTTTGCCTACCTCAATATGGAATTTAATCCTGGATTGGTAGTTTGTACTAGTGGACGTAAACAATGTGTATGGCGATAATGATAAATGGCTATGATAACAATCGTTGTTGTTAATGATGAAGTTGTTGCTGTATTTGAAGCTGTAACTGTTGATTCTGTGAAAATAATTGATTGTATTTATCTTCCATATTCATTAACCTTTCTCGAAGTAAAATCTCAGACTCACGTATTTTTGATTCGGAGAACTCCAGCTGGCTAATTCTATTTTTGAGGAGGTCATTAACGATTTCCAACTCACTTACTTTATTTTTTAACTGATCAATAGAGACAAGTGGAGTAATATACTCATCGTCTCCAAAAGTTTTTGGTTTTAACTGCTCACTTAATATCATTTTATTTGTAGGAGTAAGTTTGGGAGTAAGAATTGATGGTGGTGGTTTGCCACTACTATTAGAAACTCCTCCTAGATGTGATATTGAAGTAGATGCAGGCTGTAGATGATGATGAGAAATTTGATGCTGCTTAATCTGGTGTGGATGTTGTTGTTGTTGTTGTTGATGAGACATCTCTGCAGTTAAATTACTCAATGATGGTAGTTTAATTTGGGTAATGTTACTAGTAGTAGTTGTAGAACTTTGTCCATTGTTTGTTGGATTGGCCTGGTTATTTGGTATTGTTGAATTAATATTGTTGGTAGTAGTAGTAGTAGAAGGGTTTAAAAATGAACTTGGTGTCGATACATTTGTGTTTGAATTCGAAGGGGGAGGTACGGAAGGTTGATGTTGTTGTTGAGCTAATAAATGTTGGTGAACATTTCCTTGAATAGAATGAAGATTTGCCAAATTTCCCATATAATTGTTCATTTTTTTCCTATTTCTTGACTTGATAGTATCAGTTTTTAAAGAAATAGGTCTAGGTTTATTGTGGAGCTTGAGGAATAAACCACAAGCATTGCAAAGAATGCTTCCACTATCATCACGTCTCCATAAAGGAGTTGTACTTGTAGCACAATTTTGGCAAATCGTATTTCCAGATGAACCGACTACAGAAGGAGAAGTTTTTGGCTGAGGAGGAGGAGGAGGAGAATTAGTTGTAATTACTGGTGATGATTCAGAAGCATCATTATTTGCAACATTGGAATTTGTAGTTGAGGAAGAATCATTTGGAGAAGGTGCTGACTTTAGAGTAGAAGAAGAGATTGGTTTTTGTTGGGTGATAGTGGCAGCAGAAGACGGTTGATTTATGACAGAATGTTGAGTATTAATAGCATTTATGGGTGACATGACACCCATAGGTACTTTATCAGCTACAGTAGTAGCGATAATCTGATGATGATTATTGGTGTGAGGAAAGTTCATTGGCGCATCTAACGTAGGGGAGGTTGTTGCATTGGTGTGAGGATCAATATTTTTAGGCGCATGAGAAGCTGAATTTGCAGGAAAAGATTTTGGATCACCGTCGTGATCTTTTGGTTCTATTGGCAACATAGTCAGATTTCGAAGAAGGGAAGATATATACAGTGTAAAGTACCAGAAGGTGTATCGATAAAAAGAGTGTGTATCCCGGAATAAACCCAAACCAAAAAGAATTATTAAGACGAAAGAAGAAATAAATAAGCTGATAAAAGTCAAGAGAGTAGTTTGAAGAGATTGTGTTAGTGAAAATCACAAATAAGGATAGATCATAAATTAGTTGATGATATAATCTGTATTGGAAGAGTGAAAAAAGTAAGAAAAAAGAGAAAGAAAAAAAGGAAAAAAAAAAAAAAAAAAAAATGAAAAGTTTGGTATTCCCAAAGCGGAAATCTTTTTCCACTTGGCTTCCTCCAAAATCCAAAATCTCCCGTTGATGAAACAGCCAAACTATGAGCTTCTGTGTTGATAATGGTTGAAGTGCTTGAAAAGGAGAAAAAATATATATATTATAAAATTGTATTGTTTCTATCTGGCATAAAATGATATTTGAAATACTGAATGTACGGCGTGTAAAGATTAATAACATTTTTATTTCCCAGCTTCAACTCACGATCTCAACTGGTTTGTAATTAGCGGGTACTTCTTGCTCTGTAAAGTTCTTTCTCCCTTTTTTTCTTGGTGACCGAGTTACATTGGCGGTTCCCAAAAGTTTCTACATCGGAACAGTATGAACGCTCCCCTCTTCGGATTCTGTCCCGGACGAGAAATCAAAATTTTCTCTTTTTTGGCGGTGGTAGCGTCCACCCGGGAACAACAAAATAAGCCGCTCGACTTTTTCTTACACATAGATTACATAATATGTCTCCAATTAATACTGTCACGGTAGTGATCCCCTTGGACAGTTTTCTGTTTTCTTTCCACTGTTCAACAACAACTAACTCCGTCTTTGTCTTTCAACTTTTTTTTGCTGGTTTCAACGATGGGAAGCGTAAAGATTTTTTAATGCAAGTACCTCGGAATAATTTATCCCAATTGGACTATATTACATGACACAAACGGAAATATTATTCCGTCTTATCTCAGGGATCGTAATTGTGTACATGCACATATGTACATAGCTAAAACTAGCTAACTTGTACTTAAGATATTGTTATCTAAGCCTTGTAAATTATCTTACACGCATATATATACACATCTATATTCATATGTATCTATGTACAGAAGTACTTCATGGTTCATAGACACGTGTAAATATATTACGTATGAACTGCCCTGTTCTAATGCGTGGGTTAGGTTTCATGATATAAGGAAGCTTCCCACATAGGTACTTCGTTACTTAACGTACCCCATTCCAACTTTTTCCCCTTTTTCCTAGCATATCCAAACACCTTTATTTCAACAAGTTAAAATGTGAAAAAATTGAATTCCATTGTGTAAATTTTTAAAGAATATTATTACTTTGACTACATGGGAATGACTGACGGATAATCTGGAAGCACAGATTGACGGTTATTGAGCTATAAACTTTTCATATATCACAGAAATTCTTAAAATTAGCCGTTCGTCGATATTCAAGAAAATCCGAATCATTCAAGAAAGAAGAGCCCCAAATGTCCCTAGAGCAGGCAGTAGATTATGTAAATTGTCATGAACGTAGAATTACGCGTTTTTTTAAAAAAAGAAACAAACACTAGATATCTGGAAAATGTGTGAGGTAGAATAACATGGCAACTGAGAAAGATAAACTTCTTCCAATGCTCTTAACAGAAGTAACTACCAACATGAGTCTTACTATGCATAAAATTAAAGAATGAAAATTACCCATATTTTGATAGCATCTTTTGGGATGATGAGATTTCAATGGATTGTCTGGATGAAAAACGACGCGAAATTTATTTTGAAGATAAAAAAAAAACTCAAGTATCATCCAATTTCCCTACAGAAGTGCCAGACTAAAAGGGGGCTTATTATAATGGGTTGGGTTACTTTAACCGAATTAATGGCAAACTTTCGTGAGCATTTTGGAGAAAGTCGTCGATTTGACGAAGTTTAGACAGTTTGGATCGTCATATCTTATGGCTCTAAATGCCAAAATCTTTGATGTTTGGCAATCTCATCTACTGTTTACGCAAGTAGTTAAATTCAATATTTCAAGTTAATTGGTCTAGGAATACCTTAATGAAAACTAAATCAACACTCCTGCCTATGCACTTATTATCCTAATTTAAACCCCATTATAAACTTCTAGGACATCCTGAAACGAAACGTTTATAAGAACCACAATGACGTTAAAACTTTTCAGAAAAATAAAATTAACAGAGAGAATGTAGAAAAGCTCATGAATCATGAATGGAGACAATTCCTGATAGCATGTTTGAAGCGTACTCAATTCAATTTCATATCCCGTTTAGGATGTTATCAGGGTTAAAAGTGCCAGAATGTTTTACTAGCTTGGGGAATATATAATTTACGGATATCAATATTATAATTTATATAATTTTTACTTATATATCTCGGTAATAAATTTTTGCTGAGATAAATATAAAAGTTTGGGTAGTGGCCGAAATCTGAAGTGATTTGGAAGGTACACAAAAAATAACGATGTTCTGACTGTATCTATAAAGATTACTTTATTACATCTACACGTTTTTTATTAATTTTTGTCTAGCACATATGCAGCTATCTGAGTATTCTGTCCAAAATTAAAAAGAATATAGCAAATTTTGTTGTTTGTCAATATATACAAAGCTTAACATGTGTTACATTTAACTTTTTTTTTTTTCTTTTTTTTTTTTCATATTTCCTTCTTAAAATACTACTGGTTGAATGTACTTCATATAAATTAATTTCATAATTATAAACGCAGTTGTAAATACAAACTGATTTGTGCGGGATTATTTATATACATCAGTTGATATTCAGGCAAATTCAATTTAGAAAATTGGTAGAAGAAAATGGAATTGTTAAAAAACGGTCAGACGTACTTCTACAAATATTTGTTCTCTCACTTCTTATTGTCTTTGGAGCATTCTAAATTTTTAATTTTAGTATTAGTTATGGATACTTTAATTAGATAGAAAAAAAGGTAAAACGGTAATGAGTTTCTTGAAGTGATTATTAGGGATTTAGCGTCATACCCCCCATAAATGTATTACATCGACTTTTGTAGCCTCCACCAACAAACTAAACTTTATTGGTTCAAATTTTGAAACAAAATAAGTTGATATATTAATTATTTCATCTTGGTAAATGTAATATTGCCATAGTATTTACTTCTAAAATGTAGCTGTAGTATCTTACATTTATATTTTCAAAACTTGTATATATAGTAGTAGGGTTGGCAGAGTATTATATGTATTTAGGTACATACATAGTGCTTATATACCTAGATATGTATGTATTTATTTTATGGAGTTTATGTTCCAAGAACTCTTGTATGGTTCAATACAGCTTTCATGTTTCTATACAAAGAGAAATAGTAGTTATGACCAAAATTACTCAAGAAAAAAAATATACTCATACATGTGTATTCATATTCATGTTGTCTCCTCTTTTTTTTGTTATACCTACCTATACCATATATATACACATGTATATACTTTTTTATTTTTTTTATTTTATTTTTTTTTTTTTTTGCAACTCCAATTTGTTTCTAAAGAGGCTTTGGAGGTTGACGAATGTTTTGAGTAATCATATTATTTTGATCAGTAGCACCATCCATATGCTTAACAATAGTCGATTCTTGAGGAATAGTAAAAGCATCTTTGACAACTTCGACAACCTGATGAAATGCATTGTGAGTTTTATTCGAATGTTCTTGACCAGAAGAATTGTCCGTGACGATAGTTGATGTAGATTTGGAATTTGAATCTTTAGGCATTTTTTTTTCTTTCTCAAATGCGAGACAACAATAGTAGTAGTAACAACCAGATATATATATATATAAGAAAATAGAAAAGAATTGTTTGATTGTTTGAATTAATGAGGATTCTGGAGAGAAAATTTAGAGACTTTAAATTTTGGGTTGTTCTTTTGGTGCAGTATAGAATAATTTGTGGGGCCGTGGCAGGGCTGACGATAACTTAAAACTGCAACTTATATATATACTGTTACTATGTAAGAAATAAAAACTTGATAAAAGAAGGACAGAAAGAAAGAAAGAAATCAAATTGATAACACGGTGAAAGAGAACATTATTGGTTTGCATAGAATTCTTTGTGAACCTAGTCAGTGTTTCTAGTTAATGCTGAATATGAAGTTTTAATTCAAGTAGTATGCATTCAAACGTTTTAATATATATTTTTTTTCTCCAATGTGACAAATTTGGATAAAGAAATAATGCTACTGGAACCAAAATGATTAATTTCCATGTATCTTTAACTAAATATCTATTTTCAAAATGTGTTTTATATAGAATATATCTATATATTATAAGAAGGGGGAAGTCAATCGTAGTACATGTAGTACATACATGTTATGTGTACATACATAAAAGTTGCCAACTTAAGTCGATAAAAAATATTTGCTCGTATGCGATTTTCTTATTATTTCTTTTTTCTAAAAAGGAGGGAATGAAGTCTCCAAAAGATTGACAATCTCACCCAACTTCTCACCTTTCACCAGAATCAAATGGCCTTTAGTAACAATTCCACTATCTTGAAACAATCTTTTAGAATCCGCAGTTTGACCTTCTTGTGAGTATTTGAAGGAGGTATGATACTCAGCAATTGAATGTAATACTGGGTCTTCTTGATGGAAGTAGTAGGTTTCGACAGGATTGACAAATCTTGATTTCTTGGAATGGGAGGGGATGTCCTCTTGATCAATGGCAGCAGTTTCTTCGGTAAATGCCTTAGACAAGATAAAGTAGTATTCGTATTTTAGTTCAGCTTTTTCGAGCTCGCTTTCTAACATTTTGTACATGGGGGGTACGACTTCGGTAGGCATATTGATCAACCTTTCTGATACCAACCAACCCACTTTCCCCTTACTACCTGGAGCCAATACCTGTCTAACTTTCCTATTAAACTCCGGTTGCTCCTGTGTTTTCAGCACAAAATAATCCTTCAAACTCTTTGCCCATTTACTTCCTCCAGTCAAATCAAGCACCGACAGCAATGCAAATGGATCACTCTCTTTTCCATCAGTTTTAATCGTACTTCCCAATCCTGACTGCTCAATAATTGCATCCGACAAGCTCGAAAGATCAAAAAGTGTATTATCTGCATCAAGTAATTGACGCAACAAATTCTTAATCGCATGAAAATCGATTTCGGCTGGATCAAAATAATCAAAATCCACATTCACTATTTTTTCTTCTTCTTCATCTGAATCTGAGTCTGATGACTCTTCTTTACTGACAGTTGGATTTTCTAATTCTTCCTCGTGTTTACGCTTCTTGTCTTGTGTTGCCATCTTTATATTATGTGGTCTCTGAAATATATCTGTTTTTGTGATAATATTATGTGGTACTAAGAAACAAAGTGAAATTTTTTTTTTGGGGAAGGGACTTTAATGAGATCTTGGGATTTCCTCCCAAGTTTTAAAACTCCCAACTAGAAGCAACCAATCTTTCAAGGTTAGAACATTTGAATGTAAACCAAAAGGCGATTGCGTAAATCTCTAGAGTTCTATCTGTAGAAATATAAAGGCAATCTTGCTATCTACGGAATGAAAATGCTATTGATGCGTAAAGGCACAAACGTTTACATAGGATGTCTACATGCTAAAGGTAGTACGTCATTATTATTCTTCATAAGCATACATATAGTACATAGTCAACGCAAATAAGTGGTGCATTGTTCTTGTAGATAATCAGATATAGTGATAAAGATTTCGATTAAACTTGTATTTCAATTGAACTACATACATCATTATGTATCAATTTTTCTAGCCTGTAATGATTCTGACGTAGGTCATAAAGATTTGAAACTTCCCCCAAAAAGCTCACCAATATCAGAAAAACAGGTTACACAATTCCTCCTTTTTTACACAACAAATAAAATAAAGAATTTTCATTTTTTAACAAATTCTCCGGTGTATCAAATTCTGAGACTTGACCTTTATTCAAAACTAAAACTCTATCAGAGTCCAGAATTGTGTTTAATCTATGTGCAATTGTGATGATTGTTTTGTTTTTAAATTGTGTGCGGATGGTTTCTTGAATAAGTTTGTCTGTGGAAACATCGACTGAGGCTGTGGCTTCGTCTAGAACTAGAATAGGAGAGTTATGTAATAGTGCGCGTCCTAAACACATTAATTGGCGTTGACCCGAAGAAAAATTGGACCCGCTTTCTGAAAGTTGTGCATCAAGTTGATTGGGTAAACCACCAATAAAATCAGATAGATGAGATAGACGAAGAACTTCCCAAAGCCGTTGATCAGAATATTGACCTAAGGGATCTAAGTTTTGGCGCACGGTGCCTTCGAAAATGTGGGAATCTTGCGGAATAATAGAAAGACGCGATCGTAAATCAGCAAGTCCAATCTTGGTAACATCAACATTGTCAATTAAAATTCTTCCTTCAGTTGGTTCAATTATTCTAAATAGCGAAAGAATTAATGAACTTTTGCCCGCACCTGTACGACCAACTACTCCTATTTTCTCATGTGCTTTAATGTCTAAATTGATATCTCTCAATATTAAATCAAGGTTTTCTCGGTATTTAGTCGAGTATTGCTCAAATGTTACACTTCCTTCTTCTGGCCACTTGGAATCGGGTTGCGTTTCTTCAATATGTGAAGGGGCTTCACTTTCGAGTTTACAATACTCTAAAATTCTTTCCGCTGCAATAACACTAGTTTCCAAACTAACAAGCATTTTAATAAAATAATTCACATCTTCCGCTAATAGTGACGAATATCCCATTACTAGACCAATCAAACCAGGGGAAATAGTTTGTTGAATTGCACCATAGGCAACTAGCAATGCAGTAGCAAATGATAAAATCGAACCTATGACTTGTTGTCGCATAGACAACCATCTGCTTACTCCACGATAAAGATATACCGCTCGTAGATTGTAGTCAATATTATTGTATGAAATGAATTTGAACCTATTCACTTGGTCAAATGCTCTAATTGTCACAGTACCTGTCAAGGTTTCTTGAAAATGTGAATATATTGGACTTTGTGACATCATGACAATTCGTTTGAGTGCACGAGAAGCCGAAGCATAGTATTTTTGATAATAAGAATAAATCAAAATAAGTGGTATCAATATAATCAGAACATAAGGAGATGCAAATACAATGACGGAAATTGAAATAATAATGTCAGTTATAACCCAAATAATTTCTAAGAAATTAGATGGTAAAGACTCATCCAACTCAGACACATCTCCAGAAAATCGATTGATAATTCGACCCAGGGGAGTAGTTTCAAAAAATTGCATTGGACATTTTATAACACTTTCCACCATTTCTTCATGAAGTTTCTTTGATGCGGTCAAACCACAATATATCCGTACAACAGACCTTCTCAATACTCCAAGCACGGCAAATGTGATACCAATCGCTAAGTAAACACCAAGATAATAGGTTAAATTGACATTGCCATTCTCGTCGCTATTTTGTTCAGACCAATGTTTAAGCCAAAATTTTGCTGTAAATGAATCCATAGAAGATATAATAATAATAACCAGCGTAACAATGACTGAAGGGATACCGCAAGCTTTTAAATATGTCAAATAAACTTGAGTATTGACTCGACCTTTCGCTGCTTGTTCTTGAGACTGCGCAGTTCGTTTTGATTTTTGATTGAAATCTCGTCCCTTGAACACTTTCTGGAAGCTAGCAATACTAGCTCTTCTAATTGTCGAACCACTATTTCTATGGCGAAGCTGAATATTAGAATCATCTATTATCTCTTCATTTTCAATTTCAGTGGCCGTTGTAACTGTTTCAATATCTGATTTGATTGAATTAATTATCACTTCATCAATAGTTGAAGAACTTGATGACAAACCTTCAGGTTCCGGTTTTTTAGGTTCTTCAGTAGTTGTGTGCCTACCAAATTCCAAAATCAAATCACCCAATTTCCCACCTCCTGATATGGCTTCTTGATAAGTACCGCGCTCAGTAATTTCTTGATTTTCTAATAAAATAATAGAATCTGCTTTAGATAGTGCATGAATAGAATTTGTCGCAAAGACTCTAGTTTTCGAATTCAAAATACCATCTGATGACAAAACATTATTTAGAATATGCGCTGAAACATGTTCATCGACTGCTGAGAGAGGGTCATCCAATATATACACATCAGCACGAGAATATACAGCTCGAGCCAAACTGACTCTAGCTTTCTGACCTCCTGATAAAGTGATTCCCATCTCACCAATTTCAGTTTCATCACCATCTGGGAGTAATTCAATATCTGGACCCAACGCACATGCATCTAAGGTCAACTGATAGAAAATTGGATCATATCTATGACCAAATAAGATATTTTCACGTAAAGTAGCATTAGTGAGCCACATATCTTGCGAAACATAGGCAATAGATCCACGAAGTGAAACTGACCCACTTTGAAGGTGAAGCTCGCCTAGTAAACCTTTCAAAAAAGTGGTTTTGCCTGATCCGACTTCGCCGACAATACAACTAAGCTCACCTTTATGTGCAACATAGTTAATATTTTTCAAAGCCGTAGCTGTTTGATCGTCGTCGTTCCATGAAAAATTAGCATCTTTCACCCAAACTGTGTCATCATTGTAAATCAATGTAGCTTCGAGTCTGTTTACAGAATCCTTCTTGAGTTCGTCGGCAACTAAAAAGTCCCTGACACGTTGAAACGAGACATAAGAATTAATGATGGTAACAATAGTTCTCGGTAGTTCAATAATAGGACCGTTAATAGTAGTGAACAACGACAAACAAGGAAATACAACTTCTGGCGTCAATGCCTTTTTATCGAAATAGCCATAAAAAGCGAAAGAAAGTGTTGTAATAAAACAAGGCACCAGCACCCAAAGGAAGTCCATTCCTGAAGCTAAGAGAATCATATTTCTAAGATTTGCCAATTGCATATTTCTAACACCATTTAATTTTGAACTTAATGGAAATTCCCAGCCATAAAATTTGATTGTTTTGATTGCAGTGAGAATCGAAGTTGTGCTTCGAATACGTTCATCTTTGTATTTCATTTGTTTGCGACGCATACTTTTCATTTTGCTCGACATATAGGAATTTAATGGCATAACTGCAACAATAATTAAGGGTGCAACAAAAGAAGATTTACCTAGCAGTTGGTAGAGGCCGAAAATACAAAGAGCTATTTTGATTGGAGCTTGCCATAGACTGGAAATATTGTTAGTTGTTCTAGCAATGATAGTGACATCGGAAGACATGAGGTTGACGATCTCACCAGTCGAACGGATTTGACGAGATTTGCCAGATAGAGCCAATGATTTATTGTATATTGATGCATTCAATGACCCTCTTACGGACATGACAAGACTTAGAACAACTTGGAAAAGAATTGTTCGACAGAATGTCCTAATCATTGCTACCAAGAACATTCCTAGTGAAATATAGAATCCAACTGAAGTGGGAAGTGGATTATCAGTTTTGTACGATTGGGCAAAAATAATCAAGTAACGCAGTAGGAAAGGTTGGGTCAAAGCGAGAGCATCAACTATAAATTCAAAAATACCAGAGTAAACAATAAGATAACCAAAAGACTTTAACAGGGTTAGTACTAATTGAGGAATGGAGTCTGAAGTTCTTTTATTCCAATTTTTGTTAAAAGTATCAGTTAAGTAATGACTTGAGAGCTTTTCTCGAATTGGTGGGAGATCAGTGGGATTAATGACATCATTTGTAGCCTTCGTGATGAGCGGATTTATCCATGAAAAAGTGAATAATGAAATTATATCAGAAGAATCTAGCAGCCCTCTTGTTTCCTCGAGAATAGTCTTGTTATAAAAAATAAAGGGTAGATATTCGAGCAAAAACACAAACGTAGATAGGAAAGGTGTTAATGTGTACAACGTCGAGTAAATTGGATAGTCGTGGAAATTTGAATAGGTAACAATATGAAAAAGTTTCATAGAATATGAAATAAAAGAGAAGATCCAAAATAATAACAATATACTGCTGGGAACATCCTCAAACACGTTTTCTTCAGCGTGTATACCCCAAGCTATTATCAAAGCTGCAACGGTTATTGCTGGGGAAATAGTTTTCAGATCTGTTGAAAAACTCCTGTAAGAAATTAGAGTAATTGAAATTTGAATTACAATCAGAGCAAATATCAGAATCTGCCATACTGGTTAGTAAGTACACAAAAGCAAAGGGAGATATGAATAATATTAGGAAAGACATACCAGTTTGAGAATATGATACCATGGCTGTTGTTGTCGAGGTACGATGGAAGCATTTTTCTTGATCAAGAGATATATTGGGCCAGCAATTACCATGAAGATTGCAGGAAAGACGAGTATTACGCCATCGATAAAACAGGAATTAAGTGCACCTTCAGGGGACAAGATTGACCAACCATTTTCATCGAAACACCCAAAGCTTCCAATGCATTGAAGTACCGAGTTCTTACAATTCAGAGCTGAAGAAGACGATACAATGGGAGTATTCAAGCTTGGTAATAATACCTGTTGCACCATTACTTGAGAACAAAGCAGGTAAATCTCAAGTGAATAGATAACGAACTTCTATAAGATTGTTGAGAAAAGGTGGGTTTGAAAGGTGGTGATTTTATGGGTTGAAAAACTCAGGGCAATTTTGTGTTGATGTGGGTCATTGTGACTGGAGCGTGACAAAAATTGGTGAAAAAAGGCTTAGCGCTTTACCCTTTCGAGTAAATTTCCAATCAAGGCAAAGAAAATTTCTCGAAAACAGGAAAAAAATCATATGACAACGTGGCTTACTACACACGTTCCCTGTATACAAATGGACGCGATGTGTGCGTTACTACAGTGTTACAGGCAATTGGGAGCAGCAAAGGTGTCTGCATAGAGCCTCTGGCTACGTATGCACACAATGGCATAGTTACATAGGTGCATAGGTAGAAATGTAGTGCCCTCTCCAGGTCCTAGGGATGTACTTAGAAATATATATACTCTGTGGGAATATGAAGATGCTTTTCCTATTATCTGACAATACATGCCATGGTAACATCTATGTATCTTGTCCTGTACGATACTCCGCTAATAGTTACAAACACTGTTATTGGAAGCAAGATCTAGAACAAAAGGAGTCTTTTGTGTTTACTTACAGTGATTAGTAATGGCCCTGATAATACGTGGGTAACCGTATAGGAAATGAAACGTAAATTTAGTGCCATACTACGCTATCTAGTGCTGTCGACTGATTCAGGCGTGGGTTGATAGTGGTACCTTTTTAGTAATAATTAGTGTAATTTACGCATTTTTTATATATTTTATGTTATTCTATATTTTCATTTGTAATGCATTGTACTATTTTACTCCAGACAATTTCGGGCTTCCAATACTTTATCTCTCTTGCCACAGTTTTTTTTTTCTTTTTTTTTCTTTTTTTTTGTAATCCATCTTTGGTCGGTAGTATTACACAATGGAAGAAAGTGAAATAATCGCGTTACAGGTGTCCGAGGACCCTTCGATCGAAGAGATATGTGAAAATTTGGAGAAAGGCGCTGAGTTAGCTAAGGTATGTTTTCTTGTTGGTGTCAAGGAGAGCTATTACTAATATCATGGTTTCCATAAGGAAACGGGCGATTATATGTCATTCGATATTATGATCGATATGTATTTAAGTGAGCCAGGACGATATTCAGAGGATGAAAAGGAAATGCTGCTGAAGAAGATCTTGGAGATATTTTTGATTGAAGATGAATTGGTGGCACATGTAGCTTGGGATATGCCTATACTATTGCTTCCATATTTTGAAACTAGTCATACGTTTACTGGACCATTGGTATTATCACCTCATTTGCCTACCCTTGTAAGGATATTCTCAATGATACTTATGAAAGGAAATCAAAAGGAGCTATTTCTTGCAAGTCTCGAAGCATTAGTTAAGGTCGAGGTGTTCCCATTAGATGAGGATGACGAACGTCTACCAGATGTTGCTCAACGGTTTTTTGAGCTCAAATTCGTGGCTATTTATGAATTATTATCGCATTCAATTAATAATATACAGGTCGCTTACCCATCGAGATTTTTGGCAGATGCTACAACAACACTTGTCACTCTATTAGATGAACAACTGGATTCGATTTCATTACAAAGTACAGTATTTGTACTTAGAAGATACTTTTTATTCGCACGAGATTATTCACCTTTAATATCAACTTCATTGGAAGCTCAGGAAAAAGATGAAATTGTTCAAAGAGGATTGTTGCAAAGATTCGTTACAGATATTATGGAAATGGGACTTCAGCGGTATTCATTGAAATGGGGACAAAGGTTTTTCTTGGAGTTACGTAAAGGAGTGGCGTTCAGCCTACCTCCTGATAAAGAAATCATACATCTCGAGCCAGTTACAGAAGATTTTGATGACATCATGTACAGAATCCTGCAGATTTCTCTTTCATTTGATATCGATATTGAACATCTATTTAATAAAATCTTAAACAACCAAGACTTGGATAATGAAGAACCTAAATTATCTGCAATTTCAATATTCTTTTTGGCAACAGCTTGGAGGTTTGAGAATAGAGATGAAATGAAGATGGAATTCCCAGTTTTAATCAATCTAACTCGAAAATTTGTACTAGTGGATGACGGAAAACCCTCTAATAAGTCTATTCCTAAAGGTATTTTGGATTGTTTGGTGTTTTGGAATATATGGGTTTTGCGCACATTGAAAGTGGAGGAGGTCGAAGAAATTGATGAAATTACATTCAAGAGTTATTTGGATTTGTTAACATATATTACAGTAATGATGCCTGTTGAGTCACGCCAAATTATGTATTCGGTAATCAAGCGATTATTATTTATGCATTCATCACAAATTCGATACAACTACTTGATAGAAACAATTGAGCAGACTCCATTCCTAGAAATGCGTGACATCAGTATTAGAATGTTGAAAGATACTGTCTTACCACCATATTCTTCCAATCTTTCAGACACCAAACTAAAAGATCTCTCTTCCAATTTAGGACGCCTCGTTATTTCCAAACAAAAGTTTGAACTTAAAGATGATCAATTCAAAAAGATTGAAGAACTGATTCTGACTCAAATCAACGAAGTAAACAGCATTGAAGATCACGATTTTGTTATATTGTTGTCATGGATTAACTTGATGATTGTCGTCAAAACAACAATTGTTAAGGAAGTTGTAGATTATGCTCGATCATTAATTTTGAAAGAAATTTCTAGTCTAAAAGATGCCGGTAACATTTCAAATAGAGTAACAATTTTGGAAATAGCATTGTCTTCACTCGAAGCCCAGATATCTACTTAAGTAAATATATAGAAATACCTGTATAAATATTTCTCGTTATTAATATTAATTTTCTTTTACCTATTAACAAAATTAAAACTGGGGTTCTAAAATGCATAGATTGACACGTTTTTTTTATCAAATTGTGGTCCTTTATCTAGATTCCAAGGTTATCACTCTAAATATTATATATATATGTATTTATCAATGCTGTAGATACAAAATTATTTTAATTGTTCCAAAATCAACTTACTTCCCTTGTTTCCATTAGAAGCAGCCTTTTTAATATCATTCAAAGTTTCTGTTTCTTTCAACAAGTTAACTAATTCACTATTGTCATCCAAATTTTCCAATAATGATACAACAACAAAAGATCCTTCACCAGTAGCCCATCTTGCAACATTTGGCTTTATGACTTTGAAGAAAACTAATTTGAAACCAGTGGGATGGGTAATGACATCAATTGATTTTGTTTTGTTGTTGAAATGGCCTTCTTGAATCAATGTTCGTAACGTACGGCTATTGAATGATGATTGAATAAGGTGTTCTTCGTTATCAGGAGAACCAGAGAATGCATTAGCAATAGCTTCAATAGCTTCATTTTTGTCACCTTCAGCATAAAGTAAAACTTCAGCAACAGCTTGAGATCCAAAAGATTCAGCTAGCACAGCTTTAGGAAAAGGAATTAAGCCATTAATCATAGACTGAGAAAACTTTTGCTTAAGCTCTTTGCGTCGAGTTTCGTCATCTTTCTTACTGGTGGCAGCTTTGATCGTGTTAAGTTGTTCAACTGATTTTAAAACAGAGTTGGTGAAATATCGAGGAGTGAACCCTAACAATAAGTAAAGGAATGGACGACGACTAAATTTACCAGCAAGAAGTTCGGGCATTTTTTCACTCAACTTCGATGAAAATGCTTTATGTACCAGAACAGTATCATCAACCGTATTAAATAATGTAATAAGAACCGATTGACCATACTCATCTTCGGCAAGTTTATCCACAAAGTCCTTAAGTGATCTAATAAGTCCTTTTCTTTCTTTGGGGGTTGCCATTGCCAAAACTCGTGATGCCACTTGTGATCCTTCATTAGTATGAACAAGTTCTGCAAATTGTTCTGTGATAATATCAATAAATTCATCTTTTTCTGAAGTAGTAGGATCTAAATTCTTGACGTATTCTAACATTGCGGCATGAATAATAGTAAATCCAATTGATCCTTTTTGCACAGCTGCTGAAATAGTCTCTTTTAAATTTTTCATTAAAAATGGTCGTTTCTCGGGATGTTCTGAAATAATATCGGCCAATGTTTTATCCTTAGCCAAATCCTTAAAAATTGCATATTCTGATCCATAAAATTCTCGGACAATTTGACGCTTTTGATCTGGGGTAGAATAATCTCTGTAAGCATCTTCAATAACATAAGCGCCTTCACGATGACGCATAAGTTTTCTGAAATTTCCATAAAGTTCATTCAAAACCTGCTCCCTAACTTCCTTTGATCCATAATGCAACAATTTGACCAACAAATATTTACCATAACTACTTTTCGCAAGTTCAAAATAAGTTCCTTTCAATGCATTAGTAATCGCAAGTCTCTTTTCCTTATCTGAGTACTTGAACATTGTTTGAACAACTCTTGAAGCATCATGCTTCAAAACAAGGTCCTTAATTTGATCTTTTGACGCTGCCCAAGCTTCTTCAAGTAACTTCTTTCTAATAGCTTTGGGAGTATCTTTTTTAACTCTTAAACGTTCCCAGATTTGTTTAATATGTTGAATTTTTTCACCGTTGGGCTTAGCCAATTTTCGTTCTTCACGTAGTTTCTTTTGTTCTGCATGTTGTTCCTTTGAAGATTTTTTATTAGGATCAGCATCATTTTCTTCTTCGTCTTCGCCATTCATTTGGCTTTCTTTATCCTCTTGTTCATCTAATTCATCTTCACTTAGATCCAACTCATCTTCACTATCAGATATCTCTTCATCATCATCACTTGAGGAACTAGACACAGGTTCCTCAACAACCTTAGCTTTCTTTAATTTCAAATCATCGTTTTTTAACTGTTGGACAGATTGTTTACGCTTTCTAACAGAAAGATCAGATTTCTTAGTCGCAACAGCCATCTCGAATTGTATGAAGTTTTAGAGATGATAATGAAACAAGAAAAAAAAATTTCCAGACGTTGGGAGTAATAAATCTCCCAAATACGTAACCTAACCCGTAATAATATCTTGTAAAAAACTCTCCACTACAGATAAATCACCATGAAAAAGGTAAAAGAAACAAAACATTTCTAAATTAAACTACTACTATTAAAACAATACAAACAGCTTTAACTAAGTGATGATAACAAATATCTCAAAGACTTCTTGTTTAACTCCAGTACCGATTGCTAAGAATCGATTTTCTTCATCAAGATACACATAAGCATATCCCATAGAAAAAAATATAAGATGGAACTAAATAATATGTATTGCTTTGAAATGTCTATCTAGGATACGTAGTATCAGTCTTGACAAAATGTAACTATCTCTGTCTGACTTTCTATCTGTAATGAAATATATCCAGAATAAAGCAGAGAACAAGAAAAAAGAGAAAATTTTAAAAACTAAGGAGAAGTGGAATCTTATTTATACTAAATATCAAGTTACCCGGACCTGAATATTTCATTGAGATATGCGGACGCGTCATT
>JAJMJJ010000214.1:15009-29021 GCA_030568955.1 Geotrichum siamense (nom. inval.) | reverse complement strand
CCTCCGGCAGTAGGCCTGTTGCCACTGTCCGGCAAACCGGTATCGTCAAAAGGTGCTTCTCCGACAGCAAAATTTATATCAATCTGACCGTCTTGGCCAGAAGAGTTCGATAAACTAAGTTGCACTTCTCCTCCAGGCTCAGCTGGGGGAGGGGGGTCATTTTGTTTTTGAAGGTTGGGGTCAGGTGGTTGGGTCACAGGGCTCTAAACATCCTAATAATCAATTTTTTGGATATAAAAACTAATTTTTCCAAATCATCAAATCATTCAACATATATACAATCAAAATAAAACATTTTTTATTTAAGGGTCCTGTGGCCTAATGGTAAGGTACCACTTTCCGGCGGTGGTGATTGCGGGTTCGAGTCCCGTCTGGATCTTACTAAATTAAATTTTTTAAGGAAAACGAAACAACAAAAATTTGAAGTGCATGCAAAAGGGTTTTTTTATTTTATTTCCTTGGACATACGTGTAATTTTTTTTTTCTTTATTTAGTCTAGCTGGAATGGTTGTACATAAGTATGTAGGATTGAATGAATGGCATCAAGTCGTGACAGGTGTAAAGAGAAAGAATTGTCCCTTTAGAGTTCAATGTTGGAAATAATAAAAGATATTTTTTTTTGAAAGCAGGGTAAATTAATAATTTATGAAAAAATGTGGAGTTGAAGTAATAAAATGTGGAGGAAGGTGATGGGAGGGGTATCAACACAAGAAGGGTCGGGTAATTTGAACTTTTCCAATTCAGGAAAAAAAAATTAGAACTGATAGTCGACCACAATCTTCTCCACCCAACCCTACTCCACTTTCACAGCGTAGTAGCAATGCTATTGCAATACAGCAGAGAGAGAATTGGGTGGGGGGTTTAATTCAATAGCGTGGAATGGGCAACCAACAAATACTTTGCATGATATTTAACCCTTTCCCATCTTGTAGTCGTCGTCACTCTCGCTACCTTGAACTTCAACAATCTTCTTACTACGAGAGGAAAGTGTAGCATAGAATATTTGTTACTGACAAATGTTCCTTTTGTAGTGGTTGAGGGGGAAGGTTCACATAAACGACTAGTTTTGTGTGATAACCTACAGGATGGAGATTTTGTATGGTAGCAACATTTAACAAATTTATGCTTTTTTTTTATGTTGGGGTAAAACCCATTATGGAGATAGTAATTTATGCACACGACAAAAAAAAAAGGAGGAACGGAAAGAATCTAAGAAAAGAAAGTTTCACATACATTTTTCATCACATAGCATGCAAACTATTCCCCCGCTCGATCACTTGTAGTCAGTGATAATCGTTAATAGACACAGATTATTGAAAGTTGGGTAATCGAATAAGAATTACATAAACATGGGACACATTAGATAAGTTGACTAAATTACATAATTTTTCGTTTCTTTTTCGTTTTGTGGGGAGAGGGACCCAACCAACCAGGGGTTCAAAACAAGGTTTTGGGTCTAAACCCAGATACCAATTATAGCGAAAGAGCCGTTTTTTTATTATTCTGTGAGTGTGCTAACAACATCTTTCATCTTTTCTTGTTCGTACTAATATTTTTTTGTTTTTTTTACATATCTTCGGAATATATAGGATATATTAGTTTCAAAAAAATTGAATGTGGGGGAAAGAATTATAGACAACTATGTATATATATATAACTGTATTTATTTATTTTTCTTTCTTTTCTATTCATTTTCACATCTCATTCTATTTAATTCATTAACTCTTTTGGTTCATCTATCATTATGTCTCTCGGTTACTATCATACTCCAAGTTTAAAATCTACTTGCTACACTTGCGGTCTATTTGGTCATCAAGCTAAAACATGTCCTCAGAATGGTACTCCTGTCTGTTATAACTGTGGACACGGCGGTCATGTAAGCAAAAACTGTCCATTACCCGACTATGGTAAAGTGTGTTATAATTGTGGTGAATCTACTCATCTTCTCCGTTCTTGCACAAACACAATGCCTTCTCATCACTACGCATATATGATTCCATTCCTTCCTCACCCTTCAACTTCATGGGCAAATTCTTCTACATCTCCAATCATTTCTTCACAACCCATATACTATTCTTATCATCCACCATGTTATATCTAGTTTTATTTGTTGTTGTTGTTGTTTTTTTTATTGCATTACCTTTTGGTATCTTTTCTCTGGATGGCTTGTTAATGGTTTTGTTATTATTATTGTTATTTTTTTTTATTATTTCTCTGTTATGTTCAAAAATATGTTAATAAAATCCTATTTGTATGTTATACTCTTTTTTTTTTTCTTCAAACAAAAATTAATAATTGTTCATATGTACATACACGTACGTAACAATTCTCTTTCATAATACCTTTTCTCACACTCTCCCCTCCCTCCTTCTTCTCTTCTCTTCCCTTCCATCTCCGACTCGGACCTTCTTCTCAATTTCTTTCATCCTCTTTCCTCAACCACCACCACCCCTCCATTTACTAAAAATCATTAACCCCTCCTTCCCATTAGAAGGAAGAAAAAATAAAACAGTAATACATGTACTGAGTTGGTTCACATGGTTTTTTATTCTTGTTTTTATATATAGTGAATAAAAAAAAATATATATATATTGATGTGTTTTTTTTGTTGTTGTTGTCAAAAGAAAAAATCAATCCGAGAAACTTTATTTTGTTTTATTTTTTTTGTGCCCGTGCCCGGATATATTAAACCGAATTCTTCGAACCAATTATGTACAGCAATAATAGATTTTCTTTTAGAGACACATATATACAAAGTTAGTACGGATACATAGTATAAAAACATGGAATCATCAAGTACATATAGTATTGAGTCTTTATAATTATGTATAGCAGTATACTCTACATAGTACATACTATTTACACGCATGTATTTTTATTTTATATACACTCGTTAAGCCCATTTCCATTTAAAGAAAGTGAAAATTACAATTTTGAACTAGAAACTCCCAACTCTTCCAAAAACGCTGTATTATTAGGTTCTCTACCCAAAAATTCATACAACGATTCATTAGCATCCCTAGATCCCCCTGGTCCAATAACCTTCGTCTTATACTCATATCCAACCTTAGAATTAACTGGATCTTCCTTAAATTTACTATAAAACATATCGGTAGCAAAAACTTCAGACCACAAGTATCCATAGTATCCTGAATCATAGCCTCCCATCAAGTGTCCAAACGATGAAAATCCATGAGAAACAAAATCTCCTAGACTATCATAACAGTATTCTGCTCGAAGATCATTGTAGTACTCAAGAATGGGCTTATCTCCTGTTTGGGTGTTATGAAGTGTCAAGTCAAATGTGGCAAGGAAGTTTTGGCGCATGTAGGCAATACCATCATTGACATGTTTGGACTTGATTAAAGAATCAATTAGCTCATCACTAAGAGGTTCCTTGGTTTCATAGTGAGATGAAAGTGATTTAAGTTGTTGTCTATCCCAAGGCCAGAATTCAAGCATTTGCGATGGTGCTTCAACAAAGTCCCATTCAACACTAGTACCATGGAATCTGGCATATTTAGTCTTACTAACAAGATTGTGAATACCGTGTCCCATCTCATGGAACAATGTAACTACTTCATCATGTTTAAGTAAAGAAGGCTTGGTAGCTGTAGGCTTGGAAAAGTTACACACCAAGGCTGTAACGGGATAAACACGTTTACCTGTTTCAACATCCGTATATCCTGGAACAAGGTTGAAATTAGCGGCATGTCCATATTTACCAGGACGAGGATGAAGATCAAGATAGAACCAACCCAAGAAATCCGTAGGTTCTCCTGATTCAGAAGCATCCCAAACATGGAACTGGGAAACATTTTCATGCCAAGTTTGCTTTTCGGAATCGGCAACCTTAAAGAATTTAAGTCGAAGAGTCTTTTCGTAAATGGCAAGGATACCATCAACAGTGTTTTGAATAGGGAAATAGTTGGCAATTTCTTGTCCATCCACCTTATACTCAGTTTCTAACAAAATGTTTGAATAGAATCTAGTATCCCAGGTGTAGAACTTACCATCAAATTCTAATCCTCTCTTAGAATAATCTTCTTCCTTTAACTTAAGCAATACTGCAAGATCTTCCTTAGCCTTGGGAGCAAGACGTTCTTTCAAGTCAGCAAGGAACTTAATAACATTTTCAGGGCTCTTAGCCATACGATCTTCAAGAACAAATTCTGAGTGGGTCTTGTATCCAAGGAGAGGGGCAATCTCCGATCTGATCTTAACACCTTGAGCAAGAAGATCATCGTTGATGATGGTTCTATTATCAAAACCAGAGAAAACCTTTTTACGTGTGTCGGCGTTTTTGGCGTACTTAAGAACAGGGAAAACATCTGGGTATTTGAATGTAAGCTTGTACTTGCCACTATCCAACTTCGTCAATTGATTAAGAACATCTTCAGGGACACCATCAAGTTCCTCGGCGGTGAATTCCAAAAATCCATCTTCTTCAGACATATTTTTAGAGAACTGAATACACAAAGTTGACAGTTTCTTACGCAACTCCATGACTTTATTTCTGGTTTCTTCATCGAGAGCCAACCCATCTCTTTTAAATGAAGATTCAGTTTTCATTGCAACACGTTTACTTTCGGCATCAAGATCAGCAGGCAAGTCAGCAAACACTTTTTTCAATGAGTTATATACATCAACACGCATACGAGCCTCAATTGAATAGGCTGAAATAACTTCTTCAGCAGCAGTACTGGCGTCACGGAGATCCTTGTGAGGAGAAACATGTTGATAAAATAAAATGGGATCACTTAAACGACTTTGAGCAGCATTAAAGGCTTCAATTCTTTTGATAGTTGAATCAAATGTAGGAGTATCTTGATTGGCGACATCATCGAGTAAAGCTCTATCTTGTTCAATAGTTTCATCGATTTTTGATTTGATTTCATCGGCAGTGATTACCCAAGAAGGGGCAGGTTGAAGAGGTGTTGGGATAGACATATTTGATCCAAATGCTCCGTAAGAATAAAAATATTTTGAATCCTCTTTAAGAATAAACTTATTTGGTGACTTCAAACCCTGTACAAAAGGTTTCGTATGTAGCAATGAATGTATTAGAAAAGATACAACTGGGGTAGAACGAACGCTTTGTTGAAGGAAACGCATGGACGAAGAAAAAGAAAAAAAAAAAAGAGAAGAAAGAAAAGAACAGAAATCTAGAAGAAATCTATCCTTTTATAATAATTTTTTTTATATTACCTTTTGAAATTAATGAAATTGTTAGTAACAAGTTTCCAAATAGGCGATGTGAATGGGAAATTTAGAAGCAGGAAAAAAAGATATTGGAAACCAACTTTCTGCGAGAAATAAAAAATAAATATAGGGCGTAGGGTTTATGTGGTACAATTGACAGAGCGATGGAATAAAGAATACCGTTGGCGCCGCATTTCAGGAAGTAAATGGCATTTAAATGTAATGGAAATAGGTGATGGAAGGCATGATGATGACGCCAATTGATATGTTGACAAAGAATCTAAATAGGTACAGAGATATGTACTACATAGGTATGTAGCAGATACATACAAATGTATTTATTTACTCAGAGCGCATAGGATCAATGTGAAATTTATTATAAACTTCTGCTTATGTCTTTGCAACTAGCGGAATAATAAATCACATAGTCTGCGTAGTGGAAATATGTGTACCTACACACATATGTACCTACACACATATGTACATATGTAGATAGCGTACGCTGTCAAATTGCAGGAACATTAGTAACCTAACCCAGAAACAAATTACATAATCGTTGATTTTACTGTATTGAAGCACCACCACAGAAACTTTTACTCGATAATCTTCAGAACAAAAATCTGTGAAATCATTGGCCAGTTTTCCTACCCATTTTATTATTTTTCTTCCTCTTTTCTTACACCCACCTTCTTTCCTTTCTCAACTCAATTTACTTTGACAATTCTTTCAACGGAATCTACTTTGTAAGTTTCATTCATTTTCTATTTGGGGTAAGTTGGAATCATTTTTGTTTTTTTTATGTGACGTACATTGCGTGTTCTAATTGGTTAATTTAATATAGTTCCAACCAATTGATTTTATCAGTATATATATTCGCATCATAGAAAAGATAAAAACTACAAAATGTCTTCAGAATCTGCTCCTAGCACTAAGTTTGTTGCCTCCGAAAACCTTCTTAACGACAAGGTGAGTTATTTCATGCTATTTGGATTTTTTTCTTCAGTGACTAACTCCTTTTTAGTGGGACGTTGTTCTATCAAATGGTTTAGTTAAGACTGGACTTGGTTTTGGTTTCGGTGTTGCTGCTTCTGTTCTTTTCTTTAGAAGAAGAGTATGGCCTGTTTGGTTAGGTGTTGGATTTGGTGCTGGAAGAGGTTATGCTGAAGGTGATGCTATCTTTAGAGATTCTAAGGCTGGTGTCCGAACAGTTAAAGCATAGATTATAATTTTGTCTTTTTGGTTATACACAGAAAATAACATGAAAAAACATGCACAAATGATTGAAAGAATAAAGAACCTTGCAAGACGATAGATATTTCAAATGTTTTATCATCTCTATCCTTAATTCCATGACTTAATTTCAAATCGTCACTTGTCAGCAAAATTTGTCATAATAGATCTATCCCTCACATTCAATATGCTATGGCACTCTAATTCTATCAAATTTCTCAGATTTTACTGGGTTGAAACTTATCAACGTAGAACTCTTTTATCGTGTGGTATTGTAGAGAAAGAGAGAAAGAAATATTACATAGTATATTCTCTACAAATTTGTCCTGTATATCTCCTTCTAAAGAGACATACTGGGATATGACAATTCCTACATACGACTTACTGTAAATAATAATCGAGGACAAGAAACAAGTAGTCCGTAACTTCCTCTTTCCTTACTAAAACAAAAATATCGCATAAGTTGTAAAACGAGTTAAACAAGGAATAATTATTGATAGATCAAAATGGGTATATATTCTAAGGTTTATTTTTTAGATTAAACAATAAAAATCAGTTTACACTGAACGCAGTGTTAATATTTTTGGTGACTATATATTTTTTTTTTTTTTTTTCTTTTTGGGTGAAATAAACTAATCTCGACAACACAAAAATACCACTTGTCCAAGACAACTATTATTAAAGAAAAGAAGAAAATAGAACAAATAAAATTAAAAAAAAAAAAACGTGAATAAAAGAAACAAACAGACAAAATAAAATAAGAGATTACATGCACATCGTAGATAGGATTTCTATAGAGAGAAGAACGTCGAGAGTTAGTTTAGAAGAGACAGTCTAGACAGAGACAACATGCTAAACCGGCACAAAGACCGCAACAACAATCGTTCTTGTTATCTTGAGGAGGAGCTTGTTGAATGTATATGGGTTGAGGAGGTCCTTGTTGATAACCACCCTGAGGAGGGTAGCCACCTTGAGGGCCATAACCACCTTGGTATGCTTGATGGGGTTGTTGAGGAGGATACTATAAATGAAAGTGTTAGCATCAAGGAGTCAAATTCAAGTTTTACCATTGTACATACATAGGACATATTTTTTGAACGTTAGTATGTACTATGTACTAATACTAGTAGAGAAGCAAAACAAATAGATATAACAGCAAATAAAGAAAGAAAAGAAAAAAAAAATAAAAAATTTTGGGAAAAAGCAGGAATATTTTATACTTTTCCTAGAAATTCATGAATAAGGTCCTGGTTAATAATTTTGTTACACTGAAATTTAAGACAAATTTATTCTTTGCTGTTGCTGTTCTTCACAGTACATTGTCTGCTATAGATCCTAGATTGCAATTTTGATTCCACTCGTACGTACTATGAATACTACTACTGGCATTCCACAGATACATAAACAATTATCTTTTGTACAAACTGTAGTGGTTGAAAGATATATCGTAAATTATGTGAAAATGGCATTGAATCAAACGTGTTTTTTTTTCTTGCATAAACATAGGTGCATAAACATAGGGCTAAAAATAGATGATGATCTGTACAACATAGTAGGGGTGTTGAACATATTGATGAAGATGATTATAATATTATTGTTATTACTAATGACACACGAAGTATCCAAAAAAAGTGAAGGCGTGTGAGGCTTAGTACTGCTATGAGGGAGAGAGAAGAGACACAATTTTGCTTTGCTGGGAAATTGGATTTTATTCAAAGCTTTTGCTGGAGGAACGTGAAATCGAAACGTCTTTACGTATTATGATGTACTTACTGACCTCGTGAATCATTGTGCCACATCTACACTACAGTATATTATGTTACCCAATCATCGTTCAACGTCATGATAGCCTTCTTATGTACAATTACTCTATACAAGAGAAACCATTACTTTCAACTAATCGTGACAAGTTCAGCACCATCACTTGAAATACAGCAATGAGACAATACTCTTTATGTTATCTTTGTTAATTATCTCAAAATCTCTAAGCCATTCAACTTTTTTCGCAGTGACGTAATGTAGACACGTATGTCATTCTGCAGAAATTTGTTTAGTTTTGCACAAATACGACATTTTAAGATTTTAAACTTTTCTTGATGGTTGGTGACTCCTTGCTAATTTTCAGGTACAGAAATAAGAATACAGCGTTTAAAATGGTATTCTTTCTCACTCTTTCCTACGTTGTTATCTACTTCTGCACATATAACAACATACAAATCCAATTCAACGCGTTTTGTCTTAAATAAATCGTTCATGCGTTATTGCTTAGATATATATTAGTCATCATTATATAATAGATGCATTATGATTATCTCATTTATATTAATGTACGTATTCTTATTCTGTCATAGATTACACATCATTTGTAATGTCTTTCGGTTCATCCTGCTACAAATCATCCAACCTGCGATAGAATGGTTTGAACATTACAGTGTATCTGAGTTCAGTGATGTACTATTATATATTATTTTGTAGATATTTTCCATAGATTCTTATTTTTAACTTTATCTCACTACTTGCATTATTCATTACATGTTTGATACTCGTGGTTCTTTCAGTTCACTTTCTCCATTATTATTACGTTGTATAAATTTTGGTATGGCTGAACTTCAAATAAACTCTCTTTTATGTTGAAACACTTTTTTACCCCTGGTCCACTGAATCACCAGCCATTTTTTTTATTTTTTTTTTGGAACATATATTCTATGTGGAAGAAAAGAATAGAGAGAAAACAACTAATTTACAATTAAATTAATTCATGTTTTCTTTCCTTCTTTCTCCTGGAATTGTTTTGTTGTGATAGTTCAATATCAATATTTCTCATGTCTACGGTTATACCTTCAGGGGTATCGCACCCTGTAAGTTCACTTCCTCATATTCATGCCACTACTGATGAAGAATTGGGATTGAAAATGAAGGATAATTCGTTTCAATACAGAGAACTACAGTTTTATAAAGATTTTGTTGAGACCCAAGATGTCTTCCATCTTAAATTCATTCCTCATTTTATTGCGAAAGATCTAATTGTTTGTGCAACTCGAGAAATCAAATCAAGAGGTATGTCCTTGAATATCTCGGTAAAATGTGATGTTTTTTATATTAACTCACTTAATATTCTTAATTTGATTTTGTCTTCTATGGATTACTATAAAAATAGGAATCAAAGCACCTCTATTATTATTGGCATTTATTCCACATAATTATGACGAAAAGAAAGGAACAAAAGACGCTCCTGTAGATTCGAAAGAAGTTAAAAATGTGATTGAAACAGTGTTTCCTCGGAAAAATTCACCTCTCAATGCCGATGATATTTTACGAATTCTGCGCAAAACCGATGTGTATACAATTGCAGGGATTTTAAAATGGTGCTGGGCACGTCTTCAAGGAGGAGTGGTAACTTGGTCAATCTATAATAAGTACAAAACAGCAGAAAAATTAAACCATTATTCTCCTGATTCATTTGCCAAAATTATTCCAGGAATAGTGGAATCGATAGATCATTTTACAATTATTGATAATTTTTATTTGTTGATTACAGCAATTGCGTCGAATTCAGAAAGAAATATAATGGAAGCTACGAAGTTGGCGAGGCTTTCGGGGTCTTGGGCATTTGAATTAATTAATTCGAAAAGTGAGAAACCGATGAGTTTTAAGGCGGGATTACAGTGTTGGAATTTGGCATCTGAAGCTTCGTATCATTTGTTTATGGCTTATATACGTGCAATTTATCCAACTCCAAATAATAATCCAATAACTTATTCTATTCCCCCGAATTTGGAAAGACTCATTAACGATAGAACTTATCCTCCGAAATTAAAACAGTTCAAAAGGTTTACTTGTCCAAAACTTACTCTTACAGTCGGTAAGCTTTCGTCTAACCCATTTTTGTTGCTTCAGAGAGTTTCCAAGATAATTCAATTCGATAATCCAGATATTTTCCCTACTGAAGATGATTTCAATACTCTATATTATCTGTTTCACGATATAAACAGAATTGAGGAACAAATGACACCTTCATCACGTCGATTATTAGAAGCAATAACAAAAGAGCATTCTATTTTTACTGATCATTCATTATTCATTAAACATACACCCGATCTTCCTTACGATATACGTTGCAAAACTTGGTCAAAACATTATAACCATGTATTTATTGATCCTTCTACTGGTGAACCACATCGACCTTTAACCAATTATGTTTACGAAAATTACCAAAAGGAACTTATCAAGAGAACTGCTATACCGAATTCTGAACGATTCAATCTCCCTTATCCCAACTCCCCTTCGCTACCTTCAAATAAAAACACACCAATCCAAGTTGGAACATGGCAAGAAATCATGTATTATTACCGAAAAGCTTTAGGTAACGAGCAACCTGAAGTTGAAATAAAAAAAGAACGTGAAATAACTAAAGACAATAAAACGATATGTAGTCTATCCAAAGTTACTATTGATGATTTCTTTTCTTGGGTCTGGGCAAATTCACTTTCGCCTGAACAAACTGAAATTAATAAAGCTACATTTGGAAGATCTGTTATTGTTCAAGTTCAATTGGATAAAAGTAAATCAGGTCGAAGGTGGGTTATTGTTGAAGAAATATTATCGTCTGAACCACCTCCAATGCTTAAAAAACTTCAAAATCTTCCAAAACGCGTCGACTTCAAGCCTGAATCTAAACCAAAATATTCAGAAAAGAAAACTTATAGTCAACCAAAAAAAGTTGTTGCACCAAAACCTGTTAAAGCAAGAGCTTCATCTTTTTATCAACCTCAATCACCACCACCACCACAACAGCAACAATATGAACCAGTAAAGTTTACATCACAACTTTCTTTGACTAATCTTGATCCTCTTGTTGCTGCAGTTGCTAAACAGTTGAAAGTGCCGACCAAAGATGCTGTCTCTCAAACCGATTTTTACCCTGATGTTAGTCCAATAAAACCAAATATTAACTTTGAAAATAATGTTGTGCAACGTGCATATATTGGTTCACAAAACATCCTTGACGTTCCTAATACTTTGAATGTACCTACATGTCAAGTTGATACTGCAGTTGGTATTACTCGACAGAATAGTGCAATGTCTGTAAGTAGAAACACTGTTTACGAAGATGCTATTTCCAGACACCCTTCACCTGAGCAATCACAAGATGAAGCTACAATGAAAAGACCAATGGGTTCAATTTCATTAATTGGATTACCTAATGTAAATATTTCACCTCCATTAGATCCAGTGGAGTATATCACAAATCACGAATTATGTAAACAACCGGAACCTACGCCATCGTTGAAAGAATATTATGCTTCTATTCCTGGAATGAACAGAGGCATGGTAGAAGAAGATGTTGTTATTAAGCCTATTCAAACTGATAAGATTCCATCTACTTTAGATGACAATGTTTTCTCTTATCTGATTATGGAAGATTACTTACAATCATCTCATGAACCAAGTTATGTAGACGATGTTGAACATTTTTCTACTTCAATTGATTCACATTCAATAATTCCGAGAAGAGCTGTTTCTTTACCAGTAGAATGTTCTAAAATCGACGAAGAAACTTCTGAATCTAAACAGAATCGTGAATCAAAACTTCATGAATCAATCATACCATTATCAACAGTTACTCAACAAGTTTCTCCATATAGGGTACAAGCCCTTCCAGAATATGTGGCAGGTAATCTATCTCATGATTTTATGTTTCAAAATCTTCCTAATACTATTACTCCTGCTGCATTAGAAGGTCAACAACGTCAACCTTATATGAGCTCACTTAATAGTCAATCTAATACTGAAGTATTCACGCCGCAAAATAATTCGAGAAGTAATTTTTCTCTACAAAACAAACCTCCTGTAAGTAGTAGTGGAACACAATCAAGGTCTTTTCGAGGTGGCGATGGGTCTTCTTCTTCTCCAACTAGAATGAATCCTGTTGAAAATAATTATTATGTACCACGACAGAGGGGATCACTTCCTCCAAAAGGAAATCTTGATTATCCTGCGCAACCATTTGCTCCACAGAAACCACGATCAAAATCCCCGCAGAATAGGTATCACCATTATTCACCACCTCGTGGGTATACAAGTGATCGTGGATATCATAGTGGAAGTAGCAGTCGTCATTCTGATGGTAACAATCGACAACATCGAGAACCACGAATGAGATCAGGATCGATGATTCCTTCAGTTAATAATATGATGATGGATAGTGGACCCATGCCAGAATCTATTCGGACACATACGAAGATATCCGACACCCCAAGAAATGCACCACCTAATCTTTATCACTCTAATTCTGGAGATAGTTTTGGATCGTTGAATGAACATCCACGGTATTATAGTTACATTAATACCAATACATCAGGATCACCGGGATCAAATTTGGCGTTTAATTCAGGATTTAGAGATGAGTATGAAAAGTTGAGAGGGTCAGGATCAGAAAGTGACGTGTCGCAACAACCATCTTTACGAGCACCTAGGCCTAGATCAGGGGTACAACCAGAAATTTTGAATGGGATGAAAACTTTGGGATCAAATGAGTTAGTTGAACAGGAAAGGAACAAGAATAGTAATAATAATTATGTTGAAATACAAATGATAAATCCACCATCAAATCAAATTCTTCAATCTACGTCTCGGAAAAAGTTTGTAGCTGAGCCTATGAACAATGCGTCCTCATATCAGTCATATTCTTCAGGCTCTTTGGACCCTTCCCAGTACCATACCCCACTTTATGGACCTACGTATGATGCAAATCAACTTCATGAACATTCTTTTGATCTTCGAGCATCAATAATTTCTGACCCATTACAAACAGCTTTTGTCCCTAGACATGATCAATCATCATCAATTGATGCGAACAGCAATGTTTCCGGAAAAAGTAGTAACTCTTTTCCCAAAGATGAAAAATTTGACCCCCAAAACCAACAAATTGTGCAAAGAAGTTCGAATCTATTAATATTTAATCAAAATAATAGTACTGAAAATAATGAACAATTTCGAACACCAGAAAATGTTGATGATATCATTGAACAAGACGAAAATGAATTGAAGACATCCTCAAAGAAAAAACTGGGAAGAATTGTTTCTGTTACGTCAAAAATAGGTAAAAAGTTAGGGAAGAAGAAAAAGGAGTAAATATAAGAAGCTTGAATGCTACATTTTTCTCACTGTATGTGTGTGTAAAGCGTTGATGGTGTAGATTTAGGTATACCTATTTAGTGATTTATGAAAATTTCATGATTTAAAAAAGATATGCAATGAAATAATACAATTTAAATATTATGACCATAGTCGTTATAAAATAGACAATGTAGGAATTGAATTGTGTAATTATATTAGTGGCGGATATTATTGTTTAAATTATAAAACGCCACTATTAATATTCAGGTCCAAGTCATGCACACCAACACACACAAAAGAGGTCTAAAGAGAAACCAACCATATAGTTTGATCCAAGTATAAATTTATATTTAACTGAATGCCTATAATTAATAATAAAAACCTACATGGTTATTTCAAATATTTGACGTGTTTTTTTTTTTTTTTTTTTTTTTTTTTTTTTTTTTTTTTTTTTTTTTTTT
>JAJMJJ010000214.1:0-14909 GCA_030568955.1 Geotrichum siamense (nom. inval.) | reverse complement strand
ATTTATATATATATATATATTCTTCTTCTTTTTATTCGTTTGAATACTGAACCAAGTTGTATAATTTTTGGAAGAAATAAAGAAAACGGGAAGGTGAAAGGACAAAAAAAAAAGAACAGAGAAACATAAAAGAATAATGTCAACAAACGCTCGAAAACGTCTTATGCGTGATTTTAAGGTATGTTCATGATTTTTTTTTTTTTGGATAGGTTGATTTTTGGGTTGGTATTGCTTGAATGGTTGGTGTATATTAGAGAGAATGGTATATAGAAGGGTGAAGGAAAATGAGGGTGTTTGAGATATAGCGATATTGTGATTCTAACATTGTATAGCGCATGGAACATGATCCACCAGCAGGAGTCTATGCATCACCAGTAGCAGACAATGTCATGACTTGGAACGCCGTAATTATTGGTCCTACCGATACACCATTTGAAGATGGCACATTCCGTCTAACCCTTGAGTTTGATGAACAATATCCTAATAAACCACCATCAGTTCGATTTGTTAGTGAAATGTTTCATCCGAATGTTTATGCTACAGGAGAATTGTGTTTGGATATTTTGCAGAATAGGTGGTCACCAACATATGATGTGGCGGCGATTTTGACGTCGATTCAGAGTTTGTTGAATGATCCGAATACGTCGTCACCCGCGAATGTGGAGGCTTCGAATTTGTATAAAGAACATAGGAATCAGTATGAGAGGAGAGTGAAACAGACCGTAGAAAAGAGTTGGGAGGAGGATGATAGTGATGACGATGATGATGATGACGAAGAAGAAGATGATGAAGACGATGAAGACGAAGAGATGGATGATGTAAGTGATGATGGAGGTAACTGATCTTTATTTAATTAATTCAAAATAGCATCGACTGGTTATATACAAATACAGGAAAATTACATTAAAAGTTATAAAATGGTGACTTTTTCCGCAGGGAATTCAGAAGGAAAAGAAGGATGAGAAATTCTAGGTTCACCGACCAAAGGAGGTTTATCAGGCATATCAAGAATTCCACCTTTCTTTTCCAAAATTCTAAATTGAATACCTTTCAGTAAATTATAGAGGACGGTTAATATGGGGGCGTCAACACCTAATTCTTTGGCGATTCTTAATGGATTTCCAAGAATAACTTCTAGTTCGATAGGATTACCCTTTTGTACATCGATCATCATGGAAGGTTCGTACCATACACCAGCGTCAGAGTCAATCATATTTTGAGGAAGTTCAGCGGGTAATTCGTAGCCAGCAGCTTTAGCTATTCTTAAAATTTCGTGCATTGCAGGTAAAGTTAGTGCTTGATCGAGTCCACTAAGATAAGCTCTTCCTGAATCTAGTTGAGTAATTGCACACACCGTATTAATACAGGAATTATAAACCAATTTTCTCCATCTTGCTAGCATCAATTTTGGATGATAACTAGATTTAACCCCACTAGCAGCATAAAGCTGTGTAAATTCATGAGCCCTAAATTCCACTTTTTCTTGACTATTAATCTCATTAACACTTCCATCAAAATACCCAAAGCTCACAATATCATGTTCAAACTGTACAATCTTTCCTCCATAATTATGTGATCCAATCATGGAAACTCCCGAAAGTACAATAGCTGAAGGGAATGCCATTTGAACCGGTTTTTCAATATCAATACCATTTTGAATCAATACCACGGTTGGCAATTCTCCAGTTTCAGGGTTTTGAATCATTGCAGGTCTAATAATTTCTTCAGTCTTGAAAAACTCTGGCAATGCTTTAATAGTAACCACGATGTAATCATAGTAATGTTCATCATCAACCGCACTTTGAACATTTGGAACAACTCTATACGATCTCCAATTCTCATGGTTACCATGATCAATCGATTCAATCATAAACCCATTCTCTTTCACTTTAGCATAATCTGATCTCAAAACACTTGTAACTTGAGCATATCCACCTTTCTCTAACCCCAACGCTGCAATAGTCCCAACTCCTCCTGATCCAACAAGCAAAACGTTGGCCTTTTTATCTTTAAACCGTTCTAAATATTCAGTCATCTCTTTCTTTTAACAAGCAAATCACCTTTTATAATTATTATTATTTTTTTTTTTCTGACGATAATATTTTAGTACTTTCAAACAATCACAAATCAAATGATGATATATATAACTGGGGAGTTTTATTTTATTTTTATTCTTTTTTTGGTTTATTTTTTACTACTATCATTTCAACCACCACTATCAACCCTACTTTTTATACCTTTCTCACAACATTCCGACACCGGTCAGTCTATTACTACAGTTGAGCGGAATCGGAACTCTACATATACATACATACAACCTATGTAGATATCTATGCTATTCTTTTTTTTTATTTTTCTGTTTTGTGGTACCTTGTTTGGGCGCTAAAAATATTGGATACACGGGGACTAATTATTTTTTTTGACCGTCGGCATCGAATTTCCTAATTTAAAGCACACGCAAAATAACAAAAAAAAAAAAAGAAAAAAAAATAAGTGCTATACATATTCTAAAAGATTTACTACTTACTTTTGAGTTGGAAAAAACAACATTTCGAAGAAAATACATATCTATATATGTATATTCAAATGTTTTTGGTATTTCAAAAACACTACATTTTAAGATATAATTCTAGACATATCAAAAGTTTATTTTAAACTATATTAGGCATAATAATAATAATAATGGTTAACAACTCTTCCCCAAGATGTTCCATATACCACGTTGTACACGATATATTTAAATTCCATTATTATCAACATCATGAAGGCTATATGCAAACATTTAATTCCACCTACTGAAACATAATTTTTAACTTAATAATAATATCGGGAAAAAAAAGTTACGCGCTATATCTATGTATGACGTTAATGAAAATTATATTAAAATACTTCTATCTACATATACCTTCTTCAAATGATATATATATACATTTCTCAAATCTCTTTTATTACAAGATACTAACGTCAGTTTTTGATTCTTATATTTACATACATTCCAAACATTGAAAGTATATATGTTATTGCCTAGTTTGGGGTTTAATTTTTTTTATACACGATCTAAAGTTGGGAGGGTAGGTGTGAACAACAACACTAGGCATCTAATATTTATATAACTTTTAGATGGTTTTTGTTATCATTATTTTATTTGTTTTTAAATTGTTATAGAGCTATTAAACCTACATCACCAACAGCAATCCAGCACTGGTAGAAGACGGAGAGAGTTTTCTAAAATATTCATTTGAGATAGGATTTTTTTGTAATAAAACTCTGTTGTGTTCAGTCAGTTGATAACAAAAACCTAATTAAATACGAATTGTTTATAACAGGAATGTTTATTAGAAACGTAAATTGAGAAAAAGAAAACATTTATAATTTTTCCAATTTATCTAAATCTTCAGTCCAGACAGTACCATGAACAGCTCTTTCATGTCTTAATCTATTTCCAGAATCAGCATGCCAGTGAGTCGTACATGGTTTATATCCTTTATATTTCTCTTTCCCATCAGGAGACCAGAACCTACATTCAAAAGTGGGCTTTCCATGTTTTCTTGTGTAATGTTTTTGTTGTTCTAATTTTCTTACAAACCCAATTTTGGACCAGTAACAAGATGAGTCTTTGCATTTGAATCGACGACCACTAGATTCCTTACCACCTTTTTGTTCAACTTGAATAATGTGCTTAGCATAGTCGGCAAGTTCTCGATCATAAAATATGAGGTTACAATGTGAGCACTTGTATTTGCGATTCTTCCAACGACGAGGCTTTCGACTATTAAAATCAAGTTTAATATCTTCATTAGAAGGTGTGGGTGAATTTATATTATTTGATTTAGAATAATCATCATTATCTTGAGAGCAAAAATTTTGTGCTATGGATTTAGAATTGACCATTTCGATTTTGATTGGTTCAAAAGTATAGTTTTGGTGATTATTATTATTATTATTATTGGCTTCGTATTCTAAGAAGCTTTTGTCATGTTGAGTATTGCAATCGTCAAAGTACTGTTCGTAGTTGTAAGGGTGGTCAAGGTACGAGATAGAAGTGCCTACTGAATCAGGTAAAATAGGAATTGGCACATATAATGGAAAATATGAATTAGAGTCACTATTATACTGGAAATAAGATGATGGCGCTGCATATGCATCAGGTGTGCAATTCTCCGACGTAATGTTAGAAGTAGTTGAATAATCAAATGTTGGAGCTTCAATATCGTTAGGCAAAAACGCAGTCTGGAAATCTGGATACATTGCTGTTGAATGACAAAATGTGGTGTACGCATTCTGCGTCATTAGACAAGTAGTAACTGGTGAATATTCTGATTCTACTATGGGGTCCTGAAAATTGGTATCCTGTTGGTGATATGTCAATGCTAAATCTGGCTGTGAATTTATTAATTGAGTTAATTGATATCTCAACGCCTCAGAAAACTCCTTTTGCAATAGTTGATTGTCGTGTTGATTCATATTAACTTCTATGCCCATTACTCAAACAAGACGGTGAATTAAAAGAAAAAAAAAGATTACTTAAATATTAATTAATAAAATAAATAAAAGAAACAACAGGGAATTATTTATTTATTTAAATAAATTACCAATTATTATTTATCAATTTGTTCATTATTTTGTGCAGCCTTCAATTTTGACATAAAAGTACCGTTATTTATTATTATTAATATTTGAAAAGAAAAACATAGAATCATGATTTCAAACTAATTAATACACGTTATATTTTAAGGGAAAAAAGTTAATGAGAAGATAATATAGAAAGGTGAGTTTACAGACAAGAGTTTCATAATAAACTTTGAAGAACTTTAATGAGTATTTAAGGTTATGTGTAAATTGAAATAATGGGGGGTTATTTAATTCAGGGTCTTTTTTTCCTTCAGATGTATGTTACGTACAAATGGATTGATATATTTATTTAACGTACTAGCGTTCAACTATAGTGTAAGATGTTTTCTGCATATTCATTCTTTCTCCAATTAACAAGTCTTTTCAACATTGCTAACACTAATATTACAATGTCCATATACAGAAATTTATTGTCATCATGTATCTTTCTATACTATGGTCAAATTATTTAATTCTTTGATAATTTACGTTAAAGTTCCAAAGGTAGCAAACTCAGGGGTGTTTCTCGTTATTCCTTTTGGTAGACAAGACATTTTTGAACCCTTAAACTTTTGCAATCACTAAATTTATTTTTTTATTTCTTACTATCGCAATGTTTCTATGCAAGTTAGTCTGTATGCAAACATTGATTTGTATCTGCGTAATATTAACAGCTCATACATATATGTACTTGTACCGTGCTGGAAACTATGGCCTTGCTAAGAAAAAATTTAATAGTAAATATAGATATAGTTGCATTATATCATGATAACTTCCATATCCTACTGCTTTATATATTTTTATGAATTATATATGTAGTTCCTACTAGGCAGAATTTACTTATGTCTATTGATTAAATAAAGCGACAGCATTTGAAGACATCTTTTAATCAGTTGATGTCAAACCACCGGCATATTTTAAGACTTTACCCAAATATTTCGAATAATTCTCTACTTTTCTAAGTTTCGCATTCATAAATGATGCTTCTTCAACACCTTTTACCCAATGTACAAGATTGTTGCTACTTTTAAACTAACAAAGCAAATGCTTTACAATTACTCTATAACTCCCATTAAATTTATAAGTAACGCTGTCCCCATACCAACTGAATACGTTATGCTATTTAGAATAACATAAAACTCAACATATTCAAAAGCCTTTAAAAGAAAATTTTCTCCATTTCCCTCCACTTGAACTTAAATCTTTTATTTAATTATCCCTTAATGTACTTGTTGGACAAAAAGCTAATGGAGACTAAAATGTAAACTTTGAGTCAGTTTTTTTTTTTTGATCCATTTTCATCAAGTTACTCTATATTATTATTAGCCAATTAAATTCCTATTGTCCAATTGCTAATGTCAATATTAGCTAAATAAAATATTTCTACTTGTAATTTTCTTTAGATTTGGCATAAAATAAATTTTTGTACACAAATATTTTACCAAAAAAAAAAAAAAAAAAAAAAAAAAAAAAAAAACATGATGGATTAGATCTTGGTCAGGTAGCTTACTCAAGCCGAATTGAATAGAGTCTTTGGTTTTTGTCTGTCCCCAAGTTGGTTTTCTTTTTCCCTGAAAATGTTTCCGTTAAATCAAGGCGTAATGAGTTTGCTCCCGCGATGGATGAACACAAAACACAGTCTTTATATATAAATATTTTAATTGCTAAAGTAGCTTTATATGATTGTAGACAAAATGATCACTATGTCTTTTAAAATGATATGCATGTGTGTGTTGTCAAATTAGGCACTTATATATAACACATATAAAATCAACTTGAAAGAAAGATCAAAAACCACTGGGCATAAACCTACAAAGGATATCTTCAATAATTTTTCAAATAAATTTATATGGAATCTATAAACGATCAAAATCGAGATCACTTTCATGTGAGACCTGTTAAATGATTAATAATATTGTAAGACTGTTTTAGAAAATCCCAAGTAAATATTGATATCCAACTTTAATTGATTTCAGGCCATACACAATGCAATTAATTATTTAATATATCTGTTAAATTCAATTATTAAATATTGCATGTAAAGATGATATGTTAAATAAGTTCAACTATATATTTGGCATGTCATAAATCTTTTTTAAGAGAAGAGATATTCAACGTTCCTATACTATGTTGTTGATTGGTTATGGTAAACTAGAAACATGACGTTTTAAATTATGATATTTTTTATTTTCCGGTTGATATAGTTTTATAATATGGAATTTGTACATAGGTAGGTGTGCGTTCTAGAATAACAGCTCACTTTTGTCTACTGCTTACCTATGTAAAATTTGACATCGATAGATGAAATAATAATAAGTGTATAAGAAAGGTAAAAACACAAAATTTCTAAAACACATCTCTTCGAAATTAATATAAAATAATATTACTTTTTTTTTAACCTGTACATTGTTGCATGTTTGTCCAAATGTATAGTAGTAGGATACTGACATGTATGTGTTTGTGAATATATGTTATATAGAAAGGTAAAGTCCTTTGCTAATATAGAAATGGATGGAAAAAAATAATAATTGTGTAACATAAGACCTTGATGCACATATTAACGGACTAAGTTGGTTTCAAGTCTTTGTATTCCTTGTGCATTTCTCAATAATTTGAATTTAACACTCGTCAGAAAAACAAGATTGGAAACTTTTATTTTTTTTTATTTCAATTTAAAATGAGTACCAGGAATATCTGTTGTTAATTAATAAATTAGTATTTCAAAATGTACCATTTCTATTTTTAAAGACCCTTTTAAATTGTCTAATAGGAATATAAATATCATAACGTTTCAATAAAAAAATGAATTATCCTTTTAATATATGTAATCTATAAAACCGTTTACTGATATAAAAATTGAGTTTCTAATAGTATGTAGTTATAGAAATAAACCTCACATTTTACATTTATTAAAAACACATACATACTTATGTGGCCATTTATTATTATTATTATTATTTATAGTATGGATTTTAGGGGTAAAAATTTGAAAGAAATCAAAAGTTTATTTTTGTTCAAACATTATCTTACAGGAAGGTATAAATTTGATGGAACTATGTTTAAATATTATTCTTCCAAAAGTTTAAATGAGTTTGACATTATTGCATTTAATTAATTTTGTTAACAAAAAAAAAAATAAATAAAAAAAACTTGAAATTAAAAGAAAAGAAGAAAAGAGTATTTGTAAAGGAAACACCTCATCAATAACAAAGAATTGATAAAATAAATATGTCACTATACTGCTTTTAAGTTTTGTGATAGTATTAATATTGATGATTGATTTAGATATATTTTTATTTAAACACAAAATATATACTAAGAGTTTTTTCTTTATATTTTTATGGCTCTGAAAATATTTTTAAAGAAAGGATAATTCCACGTTGACACTAGAGGTTGGCAATAAAATTTTATGGGAATAGAATAAATTAGTCTGATAAAATCTAGTGAAGGACTTAAATTCAGAAACACAACATTTCCAAGATTTCCTGCATTTAATGATTGGCCCAGCAAATAAGTCTTGGATTCAGTTTTAGAACATTACTCACATTCCGACTATGATGAGGGAAATTTTTAGCATGCGCAATAGTTATCTTGAATAAATTATATGTTACCTATATTAGAACAATTCAATTAAAAAAAACTTAAGGTTACTCTAAATTTCATTCTGATTTGTCGTGATAAATATTTCAAATTTAGTTTGTGAATTTTCCCCAAGAAATATTATGATTTCGAAGACCATCGATCATGGATCATCACTGTCAACACTTTGATTTTTTCTTTATTACCAGCAAAATTGCCAATTTCAGTGTCTTTGCACAAGTATATTATTCCATTTTAATTTTTTTTTGAAGTATTCAACTTCAGGAACATGATTCAACTAATTATTCCTCGTGGATTTAATAAATTTTATACAGAGGTATTATGAGACAATAAAAACTTGGTAACTTTGATTTAATTTTTCCTGGCAACTCACATCATACTATAGTATATTATTTAAGTTTTGTGAAAAAATTTTCGTACTGGAGATATGCAAACTGTGAAATTATGAACAAAAACTTTTAACAACAAACGAATATGAACTTGTTGTTGATAATATTGCGTATGTGCATAGGTATGTATACAATTGTTTTACTCTATTTTTATTATAGACAACTTGGAGTTAAAGAATATTTTTAGGTATAAACATTCGATATATAAAATATTCTTACTTATATCAATAGCAGTATATAGCGCACTAATAAATTATTCAATTTTTTTTTTCTTCGCTGAATGAAACACGTAGATTTACTTTAAATCTTTATTATTTAAAAAAAAATACATTAATATGTATACACATAGGCATATATGGCTGTGAATCACATAAATGTGCATGTAGCTACTTCGATAACAAGAAATGAGGTATCTGTGAATAAAAAGGACCTTGAAAGGTGCCTGAAAAAATTATAAAACTTAAGACTTCAACCCTATGTAATTTTTACTAGCTTATTAAGCAGTTTTAAAAAATTACGTGAGCACTAATTACATTCCTACTCCTGCCTAGCGAGAAGTCCACATGGACGGTTACACATGTTTCTGTTTTTTTTTTTTTTTTTTTTTTGTTTCTTCCTTCCCTGCAACCTTAAATCTCAATAGTCTATACGTGTATAATGGACTCATCACAATCCAGTATTGAAACCTCACTTCAATTGATTGATGAGAATAAAACTTTCCATCCGGAAATCTTTAGTTACTTTAAAGAGTTGGATATTGACAAATGTGGGTTGAATTACCATATTGTATCAGTGTTTGGATCACAGTCCACCGGTAAGTCTACTTTACTCAATGCTTTGTTCGGCACTCGTTTTGATGTGATGGATGAAGCTAGAAGAAGTCAGACTACAAAAGGAATATGGATGGCTTTAGCAAAGAAGTCTCCAAGTCTCCTGAAGTCCGCTACCGATGATGACTCGTCTGTTCAAGATCAGAAGATCCTTGTTCTAGATGTTGAAGGTACTGATGGTAGAGAACGTGGCGAAGATCAAGATTTTGAAAGAAAGTCTGCATTGTTTGCTCTTGCTACTTCTGAAGTTTTAATTGTCAACATGTGGGAAAATCAGGTCGGTCTCTACCAAGGAGCTAATATGGGATTGTTAAAGACGGTTTTTGAAGTCAATTTATCTTTATTTCAGACTGCTTCAGCAAAACCTAACAGATCCCTGATTCTGTTTGTTATTCGAGACCATCTTGGAACTACTCCTCTTTCGAACCTGCAAGCGACAGTCACTGCTGATCTCAATAGAATATGGGAGAATCTCTCCAAGCCATCAGCTGCTACAGAGAGCAAGTTGGATGATTTCTTTGATTTACAATTTTCAGCCCTACCACATAAGATTTTAATGCCGGAACAATTTATTGCAGAAACAAGTAAGTTATCAAATGTATTTGTTGATCCTACTTTTGCCTCATACGTATTTAAACCTGAATACCATAGAGGTATCCCAATTGATGGTTGGCCCATTTATTCCGAAAAGATCTGGGAACAAATAGAAGAAAATAAGGATCTTGATTTACCTACTCAGCAAATTCTTGTTGCCCGTTTCCGATGTGAAGAAATTGCAAACCAAGCTTGGGAGTCATTTGAAACTGGCCTTGTTGAGGCACAATCTTCTATCAATAACAAATTAGGAAGTTCTGATATTGTTCCAGGATTTGGATCAATTATTTCGACAATTAGATCAGGTACTATGGATATTTTTGATTCGTTAGCTTCACGTTATGACAAATCTGTTTACAAATCTAAGCGATCGGATCTCTTGCACAAAGTAGATACTAGGCTAGTCAATCTATACAAGGCCCAATTAATTGCATTACACAAAAAGGCTGTTTCCGATTTCAACAAGATAATCACTAGTTCTCTTACCAGTTCTCCTAGATCAGCCGATTTCGTTGATATTGTGAAGGAAGCTCGGGAATCAGTTCTCAAGGAATTTGTTGAGTCAGCAACGGAATCAAGTGTTGAAGATAAGGTATATACTCACACGGACGAGTTATGCAATCTAGAGGCCGAACTTGACGCAGCTGAATCAAAAGCCAAACAACAAGAGATACAGAAAACAACATTGCAAATTTTAAGAAAGATCAAAAATAGCTTTTATCACGATTTGGACACGTTCTTTGATCAACCTAAATCAGAAACTTGGGATGAAGTTATTCAATATTTTAACGAAACCGTTCAATCTGCCATTATTAGTATTACAAAGCTTTCCAAGAATGTTGAAGGAACCGAGAGTGTTCAACCTGATTTTGGTGTTGGCGCTGGTGAAGAAGAAACCGAAAATATCATCAATGATATTCGAGCAGCAGCATGGATATCGTTAGATTCTAGATTGAAGGAAGTCCTTAAGGATGATAATGTAATTTTGAAATTAAGAGAACGATTTGAAGATTTGTTCAGGTATGACAGTAATGGGGTTCCTTATGTTTGGAAAGCTGGCGACGATATCAATACACCATTTGTAAAGGCTCGGGATGAGACTCTCAATATTCTTCCCATTTTGTCTACAGCAGAAACTGCGGAAGGAAAGCAGATTGTTCCTGATGTTGATTTGGACGATTATTATGGCAAGCACCCTGATGAAGTTGAAGAAGATGGAACTCAGCTTGAAGGTAATAAATTCTACGAAAGGATATCTAAGATTCGCCAACAAAGTATTAGCAAAAAGTTCAAGAGACAAGCGGATGCCTATTTTGTTGAAGCCAAGAGATCTACTACACAAGTATTTTCAAGAATTCCTCCAGTGTTCTATCTGATTTTACTTGTATTAGGATGGAACGAATTGATGGCAATTTTGAGAAATCCTTTGTTGTTCGCCTTCTGTCTTATTGCACTTGGAGGAGTATATGTTGCATACAATCTAAATATGATTGGACCAATCTTAGTTGTAAGTGGAGCAATGGTTGAAAAGACCACAGAAATATCAAAACAAAAATTGAGAGAATTTTTGGATATCCCTGCCGGGGAAGTAGGTCAGAGAAATGGAGCAAAACGCGCTATTCCAGTATCGACAGAAGAATTTGAGATGGATGATCTAAGTGAGAAGAAGGAATAAATATATTTGTTTATGTGGGGAAAACGTATTCGTTATATTGCTTTTAGTAGGATATTAATATTTGAAATAGAAACATGACTGCTTTGAGACTAGATTGATGTTGGAAATAAATTATCTACCTCCCTAATACTAGGGATGTATGTGTATATAATTGTTAGATTTTTGTAGAGGCGTTAAAGACCTAATCGCCTTGTTGCCCTGGCATTAATTCTTTCGAATGACGTAGGGGCATAGAGATAGGACTTTGTACTTAGATTTTAATACGCTGGGTCTAACAACGTCGTTTCGTCAGCAATAATGGTACGGCTGCAACTGCATAATAAAAAGCTCAATTCTTTCCTCTTTGCTTGGAACATTTGTTGATAAGGCATGAATCACTATCAGCACTGCTCTGTTAAACAAAATTCAAATTGAGAAGTCACAATCTCTGTAAATGATGTAGTGTAAACACATACTGTGGTAGAGTTTAATATCTCAATAATATTCTTTTATTATTATTTCACCGGAGATTTCCATTCTAGAGATTTTAACTTTTTTTTTTTTTTTTCTATTTTTTATTTTATTTTATTTTACTTTCTTCTTTTTTCTTTCTTTACTTTCTTGTCATCATATCGCGTTCATCGTTCTGGTTTCTCACCCGTAATGTCCTTACGGGTGCTTCTACTCACGTACAAAGCTACGTTCGTGGTTCACTTGACTACTATAATCGCCACTTTGTTTTCACTTTGGTTACCAGACTGGGTAAACACTTCTGAAGCACATGTTGGACTCGCCCAGATATGTTATTTACCAACAGAATCACCACCCCCGTCTGAAATATCTACTACATTATTAACAAAAACTCCATTTATTATTTCATCAAAACAGACATACACATATTGTACACCGTTTCCACTACATTGTCATGCAGATGACCCTTTCTGTGCTGCGTGGCATACAGCAGCTTTTACAATGTGGATAACGGTCGTACTACAACTAGCATCTGCAATAGCATACGCATCACCTGCTCTAGGTCAAGATATTTATTTGCTACAAACGGGGTGGCGTATTATTGCATACTTCTTGTCTGGCACTCTCATTGTTCAATGTGCTGGTGTCAGCACGATTTCAAAACTTTACTCAGTATCCCCTGATAGATTTGGTAAGGGTGATATGGATGGATTTGGTGTCTCATGGTGGCTTGCTATCGTGTCGTGCTCTTTGACACTATTGAATATCGCCATATTAGTGGCAGTTGGTGCATACAACAAACCGGAATTAGAATACCCAACATTAGGCGATTATGTTTGTATAGTAGATGGTGAAGAAACAGAGGATGAAGATGATGATAGTAGAGATTTTTATTATTATCTCCAGCAGTCATATTTGGACAATCTTCGAAGAAATTCAACTAGCTACACTAATTTCAATCCTTAAAACAAAAACAAACAACAACAACAAAAAAAAAAAAAAAAAAAGAAAACAAAAAAATGCGGTGCAAGTGATACATAAAAATGTCTATATCTAGATTGTTCTGATCATGTTGTGTTTTCAGTCATTTTTTGCATTTTATCGAGATTTTTTAGACTGATATTGGGCTTGAAAAGTTTACTAGTCAAGAACATATGGTGTAATACATCTCCTGAAGTCAGTCGTTCTTTTGGGTCAATCTTTAACAATCCAACAATAAGGTCAGGGAGTGTATCATCTTTAACCAGAATCTTATCTTTGAAATGATTTTTGGGGGATGATACTTGTTCACCTAATATACTGTAAATAAGGTCTAATTGATCTCTTTCATTTTCTTCACTGAATAAAGGTAATCCAATTGTAAGTTCAGCAATAATACATCCAAATGCCCAATTATCTATTGGGTATAAATACCAAATGCCTTTCAAAACTTCTGGAGCACGATACCAAAAAGTGCATACATCAGGAGTTAAATATCCAGATTCAAATCGCGTCATACCCTCAACAGCTGCTGACCCAAAATCAGTAATTTTAAGTACTCCTTCATTCGTAATAAGTATATTCCCTGGATTAATATCTCTATGAATAATTCTATTTTGATGTAAATACTCCAACCCTTCGGCAAATTGGAAAACAAACGATGCCAAATCCTGTATATCCCAGAACGGAATCCTATATTCATCAAGTAAATATTCAACAGAAATGGGTGCATATTCTAAAACCAAAGCAGGAATTTTACCATCATCTTCATAATTCCAATCCCAAACATCTAATAAATTGACAAGGTTCTTGTGTTTACTTAACTGACTAAGAATATCCACTTCTCGTTCAAAAACAAATCGTGAACGGTCATTGTATTTTAATGCGACTTTTCGACCATCTTTTATACATGTTCCAAGACTGACAATATACTATTAGTCCCCAGAAAAATAAAAAATCATCAAGATGCACACATTTATAGAAATACTTAAATACCTAACTGCTTGAATCACCCATCATTCATGTATGTAGGTTCGCTAGGTATGTGATAAGAGAATTACACTTACAAAACTTGTGCATAGCCTTAATAAACATGGTTAATTGGAATTCAAAGACATTATCAAATTCAATTTACTCACTTCCATTTCCTAGATGTTTATCCTTTTTATACTTTTGCATCCTAATAATATTTTCTATGTTCTTCAATTAGAACTCTATGCGTGATTCACAACATTTTAAAAATACCAGTATAAAGAGTGAGTTTAAAGACTATTATAAACTACAGGGTAAGGGGTGTATTTATTATGTATACTGATGGGAGAGTGTATTTTGTGGACCAAAATATTTGTTCTAAATTAGTTATAAAAAGTCAATGATACATAAATACACTGAACTATGGAGATTATATAGAGAAGTATTCAACAATGGAACACAATGATCGTAATTTTATCCAATTTTCCCTTTCTTGAGAGAGTTACAAAACATTGGTTATCTGCTGGACATTTTCCTATGCAATTTAATAGTTCACGGTTATATAATGGAATCCAAATATATCTGAAAGTTTCTCCCAAACGGTAATTCCTAGTTGTAAGTTAAGTAACTCAAGAAAATATTATTAAGTGTCAGTTGAAGTGACAAAAATAATATGACCACTTTTGCTTTTTACACATCCTCCATATCTTCTTCTTCATCAGGATCGAATAGATCAAGATCAAGATGAACATTAACTGGACCATTTGATTCACCAGGTTCACCAAACCCAGTCGCTGAACTTCTTCTTTC
>JAJMJJ010000213.1:14229-29259 GCA_030568955.1 Geotrichum siamense (nom. inval.) | reverse complement strand
TTTTTTTTTTTTTTTTCCATTCTTAATTTTTAATTTTTGGAAAATTTTAATCAATCAATCGGAGAATTTTTTCCGTTCATAGTAAGAGAATTTTTTTTTTTCCATTCATAGCTTTTAATCTATTGGAGAACTTTTTTGTGCTTTATACACATCAACCTAATTTAACAATTGTTACTAAATTACCTACATATATACATACCCATATATGCAATCAACTCCTCATATAATAATAGTTCAGTCGACCATAGTAAATTCTTTTTTTTTGTCCAAATCAAATCAAAAAAAAAAAAAAAAATCATCATCGTTAACCCTAGATCACAATAAAACTAAAAAGAAACAAAAAAAACTTTCTACCAAGAACATCTAACTAAAAACTACTTGATCCAAGAAAAGAGGTGCTATCAATATATTTTCTCTTCATAGTAAAGAAAAAGATAGTTGAGTTTAAAAGCAGTTGAAATTTGCAAAGATTTTAGAATGGGGGATATAGTCTCATTTGAAGTATACTTCTCAGGAAGCAAGGTAGTTTTCCGCGGTTTGTTACGTATACCTAAGTACGAATGAAAAGGCTTTGTAAAAATAAGTATAAAGAATATAAGTTAGTAGAGGAGCTAGGAATCTATTTAATTAATAATACTCAAGTAACAACCATTGTTATTTAAAAAGTACATACCTACATATGTACCAACCTAGGTATGTATGTATATATTTAATATATTTTATGAGGAAAAAAGAATTAGTACATATGGATGTATTTACAGATGACATCACCTTTTGAAACGTAATGTGGTTTTATTGCTCCCTTCAAAAAGTGTTTTAAATCATAGAGTACCCCTAAATATATATATATATATATATATATATATATATATATTTTAGGAGTTAAAATGGAATTATTAATTGAATAATGAAAAATATCCACAACTTCATCCTTACCATTAATATTCAAATATCTCTAATAGAAATTATGACAAACAAAAATTTCCCCAAATACAATGTAATTTAATTAATATATGATTACAAACAGTAATTAAATTAACATACTACCCGGAAATTTGGAAACATAACAAAATATGTTTCATCTATTAGAATACATGTGTATACTATGATTAAAATGCAAATGTGAACAATAAATATATTGTTGTAACAAAAAAAAAAAAATACCAATGAACCATAATATTAGCAATTTTCATAATAGCAATAAAATGTAAAAAAAGAAAAAAACAAAAAACAAAAAGGTACTTCTAGAGGCTTCTCAACTCACTCACATATCTTTAATAGAATTAACTTCAATTAATGGAAAACAAAAATCTACCACAATAAACTACTGTCATCTTTGGAAATATAAACCATTTTCCAAATTGAAAAGCTCAAAAAAGAAAATACCACATAAACAACATTGAAAAAGGTGGGTGTTATGAAGGAATGACTCCCAGTAATAATTTAAATTCCTGAGACGAAATGGATGTGCATTATTTAGAAACATGAAAAGTAGAAACAATTAAAATATTAAAATTATGTAATAGAATTGTTTGCTGATCACTTTGATTGATTGATGTACAATTTTCTTCAATATTATTGATATCCTAAGACGTTGATACAATGTTGATTACTTCAATTGCTAACCGACACGGGTTCAGTATATGATTTATTACACAATTTGATGAATAAGAAAATGCATTTAAAGCGATTAAATGTGTTTATTATTCTTTCGATCTTCTCTAGGTTGGTACCTCCCAATACCAACCAAATAGACTTTTTTATTAAAAGTTTTGTGGTTTTTCAGTTTTATTTTTAAAAAGTATCTAATAAAAATTTGTGTGAAGCATATAATTTGCATAAGAGAATGGTTGAGCACCAATCAATTTATTAATAACAGAGTAAAATGTGGATAACAAAACCCATGATGTTTATAAATTTAAAAATAAACACAATATTAATTACAGAACTAATTCTCATCATCAAGTAATCTTCAGTATAACGGAAATTGAATTAACAAGTGTTATAGTTAAAATAATAGAAATGATATTTCAGTTTTCAAAAGGTTAGGTAGGCACTTCTAACACTCAAATATCAAGAAATACATCATAGAACACTCAGAGAGTCTTCTGAGTGGAGCCTTTTTTCTTCTTGATGAGATAGCAGTAGATAATTTACTTGTTTATAATACTCTTGAAAACTTAGTGAAATGTTTGATACGGAATGCTTATCATTAGCAGGATACACATTAACAGTCTCAAGTGGCCATGAATAATAGGTAGGATAGAAAAATTTGTGAAGTAAATTCTATTCTAAATAAACAGCAATGATGATTTATTGGTTGAGTTGAGTCCAATTTTCATTCTACGAACTTTTGCAAACAGAAATGGTAACATCAACATGTATATTAAAAAAACATTGAAAAGAATGTTTTGAAAAAACCCGATTCAAAAACAGTTCACAGGAAAATAAACTCACTACGTGAAAAATGGGATGTCAACTCACGCGAAATAAAAAAAAAAGTCTATGACGCTATTAAATATAAGAAGTATTCATTGTAAACATATATCCAATACAGTGCTAAACTAATTTATTCCTATTTATTTTTTTTTTCCATATTCTCTATGTAGTTTTTTTTAACAAATTAATCGTCTTATTTTAAGTATTAATTCACTTTACTCTAAATGAAAATGCTCCAGTAGATATATTGATCAATGTCATTGTAAAAAGTTTGTTCATTGTAATTGTTGAAAAAATCAGCAGCACAAAAATTTCAAGAACTAGATTTTTATTCCATGGGACCTGTCTAAAATGCAAAAATACAGGAAAATCACATATCAAAACTGTGTAGTAGAACTTTCAAAAACCAAAATTGTTGAATAAGTTTGTTCTTATTAGAAATAGTATCTAGCAACAAAACTCAACACTATTAAGGGTATTTTGTAAAGTTTTGGCGAAGGATTTTAACATTAAAGTGTGTTGAAGAAAAAAGAAAAAAAGTAAAAAAGTGTAGTGTGTACACATTTCTACATTTTTACACTAATCACAACTTTTTGAAATGTTATGTCATATTAGAAGAATGCAAATGTATAAAATTAATGAATTTAATTAAAAATAAGTCTTTGAGTACTGGAATACTATTGTTATGAAACAGCTGTTAACTTATTTTATATGTTTCAATATAATTCTTTATCTACCATGAAATTAGTTAAATAGAATATTAAATCAATTTTTAAATGACATTTAGCTGTTTCATTGCAAAATAAAAACTTTTCTCAGTTTCCAAATATGCAGTTAAAAGTTTTAGTGCTATCTCAGGATTATGATAACATTCAAATCAAATACAGTTACAAAAAAAAAAGATATTGATGGATATGAAAAAATAAGTCGTAAAATGAAAAATACTATATTGTTTATATATTTTTTTACCGTTTACACTGCTATTATTTGGCGTGGTTAATAAGATTTTCTACCAATATCAACCAATAAATAATTTTATTATAGATATATGATATTGTATATCAAATCCTTCTTATATTTGAGTATGCTTTAGTTACATATCTTATATTTATAGTTACCAAATTTATTGTGGCTACGTATCAGAACAAGCTTTCAATTTCTGGAATCCAACAAGAAAGCTCCCTTAAATGTCGGTAACGTCTTCCCTTCTTTTCTAAAGGTATTATCTTTTCCAAAGGTGAAAAGAAGCCTGGTGGCAAAGGTGCTCTTGATAGAACTTCCGGGAACTACGTTATTATTTTTGAACATGATCCTGATGATGGTAAGACCCGTGTTAAGGTTCCTTCTAAACCTGGGAAGGTATTCAACTCTTTTGCTTGTAGTGTCACCCATGTTGTTTCTGATGATGGCAATATTGACAATCCTTTTCTTTAAGCAGGTCGTGCAATCCACAAGTACAGATATCGGACTCAAGAGAAAATTCTTGGCCTAAGACTCTTTGTGCTTCTTTGAACCCCGTTTATACCCCTCGTAACGGAGGTAAACATCAAAACATTAGTAAGGCTTCTAATTTTTCTAGAGGTGTTATTCTTAGTCAAAATGCTGGTCTCATTACTGTTAAAAGAAGCAGTCTTCTCAGAGATACAAAAGACCAAGAATTAAAAGCAATAAGTTTTTATTTTATTTTATTTTATTTTATTTTATTTTATTTTATTTTATTTTATTTTATTTTATTTTATTTTATTTTATTTTATTTTATTTTATTTTATTTTATTTTATTTTATTTTATTTTATTTTATTTTATTTTATTTTATTTTATTTACCTTTTTACATGTATCTAGGAGTATGTATGTATCTCTCTATCACCTAATCAGGTAGATAAAATTATGTGTTAAATTGTTTTTGAAGTTTTATATTATTTATACAGGTTCAATTGCTGTTTAGATCTTGTTTGAATTTTTGGTGCCCACAGCGTGATTTTCCAGGAAACTTAATTTACTAATCAAAATCTATATGTTCCTGTAATAGTAAATTTGTCTTGTTATTGCTGATGTATGAAGCTCAAACTGTATAACTCAGATGAATGTATCCATTAATTCACTACCATACATTAGATTTAATAAATTGTACTACAAATTATACAATTAATGTTAATTAATTGGGTTTAAATGTTGCTAAACCTGAAGTTGGTCCATGGCAATCCTAGCAGTACTTGTAAAGCTGATATATACCAGTGGGCATGGATTCTAATGAATAATACAAGTAGTAATTATCTCTATATACACGGTGAAAAAGTTGTGAATTTCATATTAATGCATTTCTCTATGAAACTACTGAGAATTCATCTCTCAGAATATTTTTATGGATTCTTTGTACGAATGGAATAAATCTTGGACTTACGGTATTTCATGTTGTAAAAGCTTTTTACTGTTCATAAAGTTGATTTCGGTACTGGATCAATAGCAGCTAAGCCTGCTATATTTATTTCTGAAAGTTCTTAATTGTTTGATATGTGAATCTACCGCTCACTTGACATAAGTTGGTCCAATTTGAATTGCAGCTGTGGGAGGTGGATTGTGACTTGCCTAATTAAAAAAATACACATACAAAATACTTAAATATTTTACTGATATTTACACGATATCGATTGAACTAAAACAACGTGTACTTTTATCTCAAATCTAATAGTTGAGTCGCTAAATAAATAAATTACATTAGAATGAAAAATGTGTGTGAACTTTTATAAGAACTTGATAATTTAGTCATTATGCAAGTTCCTGCTTATGCTGAAGATGAAGAATCACAAGTCAAGAGCAATTGATTCATTGGCAAGAACAAAATACTATGAGAAACAAAAACTTCTTATTGTAATCTGTGACGATATGATTGTCGGCGTTTGTAATGTTTAGGTGTTCACCAAACAGTTTTTCCAGTTGAATATGCCATAAGAATCTTATATGGTTGAAAATATTTAAAATAAGATTATACTTGATAGATTACAACGTTCATATTGTAATCAACGGTTGCTATGGCCATATGTACACATATTTTACGACACGGCATCTATCTAAGTAGAAAAAGAAAAAATAAAGAATTTTTAGTGTAATATAATTTTCTTTCTCATTTAGGTACCGAGGATGGTAAGCACATCGATAGGGTTTGTTAATAAGAGAGTGAAGTGATGTTAAATATGGGTTGATGCATTTGAAATAGTCCAAGCCATGCGCTGTGTGGATCTACCTACCTGGAACAATTACACATGCGTTGGCATCTGGTATTATTGATCATTTATGTACGTATCTTTTAGAATAAAAAACAGAGTACATACATGCCTATGAATGTATGTATGTATGTTTCAACTTTTGATATGTCTACTAGTATACCGCGGTAAGTATAATTGATATTTTAATTCATCAACTGGGTAGATCATTTTGCTATCTACTAATATAGAAAATGGATGAACTGAACAAATGAAAATAAAATAAATATAAAAGTAATATAGTAGCAATGCCGCTATCCGATCTGGCTATGTCAGCAGTTTTTTCTCCTTTACCCATGTCTTGTTTGCGACACATAATATAACTCTCATGTATCACAACCCCATAGCAGATGATACTACACACATACCGAGGTATAGTTATATGCTTCTGCATAAGTTTCAAATGTATGTAGAGATCTGTGTAATGCTCATTCCTCTTCTGGCATGTATGGACACAAACATTTATGTCCATATCTGAACTAGTACTAGGCTAATCTGTAATAGTATTGTGGAATGTGCTTATATAATCGGAAAAAATATAGGACACAAAAAATGGGATCATATGTACCGTACATACTTCACCCAACAAAAAAAAAAAAAAAAAAAAAAAAAAAAAAAAATTGAAAAAGAGAACTCTTATAAATTAAAATGATTTTTAGTACTACAAAATATATATTAGAATGGGTAAAAATTTCAAGCAAGTAAAGATCTGCGATTATGGCGGTAGATGTAGGTACAACTATGTACAACCAAAAGCCAACATGTAAATAAAATGAATTAATGAATGGATTAATGAATGGATTAATGAATAAATGATAGAATAAATGAATGATTGAATGCCAGGTGAGAAAAGTTCAAGCAGAGAATTTTCTTCGAGTAGCGAGCTTCCCACTGGGTGTATGTTGTAAACGAGGAACAGAGTTTCTATGCGTTCTTTGATGCTGGGTTAAATTATCTGATCTAGAAAACTTTTTACCGCAATTTTTGCATTCAAAAGGTTTTTCCCTGGTATGCAAAGAGCGGAAATGACGTTTCAAATGTTCTTGTCTTCGAAATCGACGATCACACTTGGTACAGATAAAGGATTTATTGAGTGCACTTTCAGATGAATTGGATGGCGGTGGCGATGTTGAATTGGATGGCGATGGAACTGGGGAAGGTGATGTTGTCATGGAAGGTCTAACTGAAAGAGCAACAGCATTATTATTAACAGGTTGCGGTTCCGACTTTTGTTGTTGCTGTTGTTGTTGAATAATTGAAATGGAGGATGTCTCAACAGTGTGAAGGACTGGAGACCCAGGAGACTCAAGCACGTCATGCAAGTATTGGGTATTGTTATAGGATTCTTGAGGAATGTAATGTTGATGAAGTTGAAATTGAAACATTTGGTTATCGATCGCCTGAGGAGGAACCAATGGCTCGAATTTATATCCAAGTATTGTTGGGTCCGGCGTGGTCGTAGGAGTTGGAATATCTACAGCGTTCGATGAATTACCGTAATAGAATTCGGGTTGCATCGAAGATGTTGTCGCATAATCATTAGCATTGTAAACAATCTTAGGATCTAAGAAAGCATCGTTTGAATATAAAGTTGCATCCTGGTTCGATAAACTATTCTCCGGGTTGGAGTAGTAATCGCTGAACGAATTAAACATTGAATTGTCAGTAGTGTAAAAGTGTGACATGATTATCTCTTCTCGTGAAATCTGTTTTAGTTTATTTCTTCCAGGTTGTTTAAGATGTGAGAATTATCAATGGAGATTTTACGACTGAAAGCAAATTGCGGGTGAAATAAAAAGAATATAAAATACCAAAATGAACCAGAACTAATCTTTTTTTTATCGAACAGAAAGTATCATGAAAATATGATGAATACGAACAAGTTTAAATAAATGAATGAAAATAAATGAATGACTAGAAAAATCGAAAAATGTGCGAATCAATAATAAAAAATGAGCGACGAGAATGAATTAAAACCAATCCAATATAGAACCTAAAGAAACCAAGGCTAAAGAGAAAAACGAAGAAAAGAAAGAAAAGAAGAAAAAAATTCACGACTATCGTGGTTATTTTAAATAATTTGATTCTTTTTGGAACCTTCTCAATTGTCAACCCTTTAAACCCACTTAAACCATATTCAACCATAAAATATTTTTTTTTCTCTTAAACTTGACATTTTTTTTTATATTTGCTTTTTCTAGTAATTATGCAGAAGATGTATGCCGAGATAAGTTTAAAAATCTTGTAAAAAGAAACGTGAAAAAAAAATAAATTACAAGTACATAAGGTACTAGTACTCAAAAGTGGCTCCATAATGTATGAGCTAGTATTCCTAGGTTCCAACCATAATATCACATGACTTATCTACTTTTAAACCCCAAAACTTGGGTTAGAACATAATTTCCAAAATATGTGTGTATGTTCTAACTCCCATAAACTATCTTATTTTTATTACATCACCAAATATTATTTATGACTAAGAATTTAGCTAACCGGGTAACTCCCAACTTTAATATTTTTTTTTTCTTTCATTCTTTATTTCAGTCCAGTTCATGTATTACACTAAATCGTCCCGTCGGTGTTGTACTTTTAATAACTACTTTCTGCATAATGGGATTGTCAGTTACGTCGAAAAGAAAGAGAGATGATGATATGGGTGATTCCATTAAAAGTTTAGCCGATTTAGAGTCGGAATCAGACTCCCAACTCGAATCGGGAGAGTCTGACAAGGAGGAAGATATCGAGGATGGTGAAGACGAAGGTATCGATGTAGACATGGGTGGTAAGGGGAAAAATACGCATCGTGTGTCGGCACAAGAGATTCAAATGGTAAGGGAAACAGCAGAATATTTTCATTCCAACATCTTCAAACTAGAGATCGATCAGGTTTTGGAGAATGTGAAGGTTGGGGAAAAACACGAGAAAAAGTTGGAGAAGGTGTTACACAAACTTCACAATTTAGTTCAACATGTCGAGGACTCAAAATCTTATACTCTTCATGAAGCTGAAAAAGTTCTTAAAAATGTTGCAATTCCTTTTACTAATCCCAAACCTCCGAGAGACGCGAAATATACTTTTCAATATCTTGCACCCGAATCTATTAATGTTGTCGGCGGATTTTCCTTAAAAACCAATATCAGAGAAGTCGAAGGAAATAAGATCGATATGATATTAATTATGCCAAAAGATCTTTTGCAAGGTAAAGATTATTTGAACTACAGATATTTTCATAAACGTGCATTTTATATGGCGTATCTTGTCGAGAATTTACAAAATCTTGTTAAAAAAGAGAAATTACCATTTATATTTTCTTACAAATATTTCAATGATGATCCTTTGCGACCAGTACTCAGAGTTAGTTCACAACCAGGTAAAGGTGACTACAACTTTGCGTCGACAAAAGCGTTGATTTATATCGCGGTTACATTACCCGACGGAGTATTTGATGTGAGGAAATTGGCAATGTATAAAAATTCGATTAGAGTTCAGTTGCCCGAAAGCTCGGATCAAAGTCTACTTCCAGCTACCACTTTATACAATTCTAGCATTTTGAGTGACATAACAGGTCCCAGATATTTGAAGATGGTGCATGGAGCGGCGAAAGATTGTGCAGGTTTTAGGGATGCTTGTAAACTCGGTCGTTTATGGCTCTTCCAAAGAGGTTTCTGTAGTGCTCCAAGCAAAGGTGGATTTGGTCATTTCGAATGGTCTCTCTTAATGGCAATTCTTCTTAAAGCCAAAGTATTATTGAATGGTTTTAACTCATTTCAATTGATGAAGGGCACTCTATTATTTTTGTCTACTAAAGATCTTATTAATGGGCAGCTTGAATTTGATACGGAGAAGTCGAAATACAATAGTAATGAACCGAATGAGGATATGAACGCCATTCCTGTAGTTCTAGATACGGATTACAAGTTAAATATTTTGTTTAACATGGCCAAATGGAGTTATAATCTTTTGAGACATGAAGCATCTATTACTTGTGACCTTTTGGGTGATGTCGTGAGAGATAGATTTGACCCGATTTTCTTAAAAAATACTACTAAACCTGAAGTCCGATTTGATGCCTCTTACAAGTAAGTTTTCCAATCGTATTACCTATTTTCCACAATGCTAACTTTTTATTTTGTTTGATTAGAGTTGAGCTTCCTAACCCAGAAGAAGACGAACAATATACGGCATTTGAAAAAATTAAGTATCCTTCCTACAAGAAGTATTTCACTCAAAAACTACATCGCATATTGTCCAGAGGTTTACTGAGCAGGGTATATCAAATTGCACTCATCACTAAAGACACGCCACATTGGTCTTTGGAAAAACGTCGTACACATGAATTTAAGCATGGAGATTACGTTTTAATTGGCCTTGTTTTAAATCCGGAAGAAGCAGATGACCTCAACACAATAGGTCCTGCAGTTGAACAAGAGGAAGAAACATCACGATTCCGAAATTTCTGGGGACCTAAGGCAGAATTGAGAAGAACTGATGGAGGTGATATTATGGAGTCAGTTCGTTGGAATAAAAATCCTGTTACTGAAATTATCGAATATTTAGTGAAGAGACATTTGGGTATTCAGGTTAAATCTGAGAGAGAAAAATACCTGACATACCTTGATACTGTTGATAAAACTGGGTTTACAGAAAAGAGAGTTGCTTTTTCAAAGTTTTCACAGATTTTACAGGAACTAAGAGATGAATTACCGTTACGCGTCCATAGCGTACATTCCAACTCGCCAAGTTTGAGTAATTCTTCAATTAATGCCCCCCATCCTTTTGATTTAGAGGGTGATGATGCTGTAGCCACTGGTATTATAGAGTTTGAAAGTTCTGGTAAATGGCCCGATAACTTGACAGCTATAGAAAAGTTGAAGACTGCGTTTTTATTAAAGATCTCTGAAGTTGTGGAAAGTCAAGGTAAAGGTTACCAATGTCACGTTGGAGTTGAAACAGATTTTATGCCTGATCAGGAAGTTGCATTTCTTCTTGTTCTAACACCCGAAGGATATGCATTCAAATTTAGAGTCAATGCAGATCGAGATCAAAATCTTTATAAACAGCAGAGAGAAGGACTTGACTTGGAGTATAAGAAAAAATATGGTTCATCTTGTGTGACACATAACCGGACAATTCAAATGATGTCTACCAGATATGAAGCATACTCTACCACTGTCAGATTGGTTAAAGAGTGGTTCGAAAACCACCTATTGAGCTCGCAAATTTGCTGCCAAGTTATTGAACTTATTGCTCTTAAACCTTTTCTTGATTCAGCACCTTATCTACCACCTGCAACTGGTATCACTGGATTTGTACGAGTTCTTGAATTTTTAGCAACATGGAATTGGCGAGATGAACCATTGATTTTGGACACGGATAAACACTCTAATCCTGAATCTATCAAATATTCTTCAGTTGATGGTCTTACTATGGATCAAAGCCTATACACAAAACTTAAAGATAAGTTTAATAAGACTCGTGAATTAGATCCTACATTATCAAAGTCCTGCTTGTTTATTGGTACCAAACTTGATCTTTCTGGAACGTTATGGACAGCTGGACCAAATGGGAAGGTTGTTTACAGTCGAATGACCTCTTTAGCTCGTGCAGCCTTCAATGTGATTTCAGGATCAAATGGATCAGTCAAGGATAAACTAGTTCAAATATTTACACCATCCTTAAACGATTACGACATAGTCATTCACACTACATCACCAACCCACAGTCGTCACAACAATACTCGAGAAGGATATAAAAACCTTAAACTTGGATTTCCTAAACTTGAAGAAATTGCAATTTTAGCACACAATCCTGTGGATGCATTCTACAATGATCTTGTCACTCTCTACAAATCATCAATTATTTTCTTCCGAGGCAAAGATGTCATTGCAGGTGTATGGTATCATGATATTGTACAACCCAGGAAGTTTAAAGTTAACTTGGGCTTTAACTCCATACCAGTGATAGACGGTGACGGGCCTTCTGCTTTCAAGAAACAGAAAAGAAATGGGCAAGGCGATGATGGTCCAAACGTTGTACTTAATAAAGCTGCAGTATTGGAAGAGATTGAAATGTTAGGCGGTGACCTGGTGGAAGAGATTGAAGTTTCTTGATTTAATTTAAAAGTTTGTTATTTCTGTGTTAATAGTAATATTATTTTGTTTTCATTTTTTTATTACCGCCCATATGTTCTTTGTTGATTGATTTATCAGTTGAGGACATGGATGTAGATACTATGTACATATATGAATATAGAGTGAAGAAAGAAAAAAAAAAAGAAAAAATAAATTGTAAAGTTCTAGTAAATTACATACATCAATTTATGTGTCAGTGGTGACAATTGAAAATAAAAAAAACAAAAGGTTACTGTGGTTAAACCAAAAACCTAATTTCTATTTTTCGCGTCAAAGAAAAATTTATGTCTAATCAATTTTGATAATAAATAAATAAAAAACACGTACACGCGCGTGCACCACAATTAACAAACAATCACCAAGATAAGAGTTAATTGATACCAGTTGAACCAAATCCACCTTCACCTCTAAGAGATTGGCTTAATTCTTGTACAATTTCAACTTCAGGGGTAATAATTTTTTCAATAATCATTTGAGCAATTCTGTCACCCTCCTTAACTTGAAAATCGGTATCGGAATGGTTGAACAAAATGATGCCAAGAGGACCACGATAGTCTGAATCGATTACGCCAGCACCGACATCGATACCGTTTTTAAGTGCTAGACCGGAACGTGGAGCAACACGAGCATAAGTGCCCTCCGGAATGGCAATGGAAATGTCGGTTGGGATTAGGAGACGAGATCGAGCGAGAACAGTGGTGTTAGCGGCTGAACGAAGATCATAACCAGCAGCAGAAACACTGCCACGTGTAGGAATTTGTCCTTTTGGTGAAAGAAATTTAACTTGGAATGACATGGAATAGATCAAATAGCAATGTTTGGCGTTTCTGGATGTAACGAAATGAAAGAAAAAAAAAGAAGGAAGAAAAGAAATAATCCACGTAAATTAAAGAAAGTGGAAAATTCTACCGTGAAATTTTACAACGCGTCAATATTTCCTAATTTAGTGAACAGTAGATTTTTGAGGGCTAGGTTTTGACTGGTAAAAAAGGTATTCCGTCAGATTGGTGATTTGAGTATTCACTATCTTGGTCAAATCAAGACAAATAATTACTAAATATGCAAGAACATAGCGCAATAACATCTGTTGCTGTTACAATCGGACTTGGATTTCTTGCTCTTCTTTCACTAGAAACTTTAGTTAATCAGTCTATTTTTAATTATGAAAACTGGATCCGGACAGAAATCCAACATGTACCGCCGCCCCGCGTAGTAGTAGTTAAGAAGAATGATGAATCAATCACGTTGGATACTCAAACTCTTCTCACGACAGCCACTCAAACGCATAACTTATTACTTCGGGAGCAATCTTACGCTCTACTTGTTAAGACATTTACGGAGAACCAATTAGCTTTTAACCTTCTTGTAAAAGACCTTCACAGCGGCGACATGCTCAAAATCACTAAAGCCCTTGATACAATTGATGGAACAATCTCACTCAACAATTCCAAATTTTCGTATTTAATTATCCCAGAACTAACTGACTTTATCATTGCTCGCAATCGCATATATGAATCAAATGATCTCTTGGTTCGTCGAGCATTAGTCCTATTCGGCAGAATTGATATCGATTTTTTTACAATATATGATCAATACGATAACATGTCTGAAAAATTTAGGCAGTTACGGCTTTTGAGCATAAAGTTATGGCGAACTGCTTTGCTGAAAGATGAACGCTACTATTTAAAACGAATAATAATGATCGGCGCAAAATACAACGACACATATTTGGACGAATTCGATGATGATAATTGGAGATGATTTAAATTACAAATGTACTCATTTTTCCACATATATTTCGAATGTTGGTATTATGAAAAGTACTCTAGATGGAGGTATGTACATGTACCACATTGAAAACATTCTGTTTTAGCATGTATGTACTACTTTTGTCTTGTGAAGGTGGTAGTTTGGAAGCTAATAGTAAGAAATGGGATGTGGTAAATTAATACCTACATAAGAGTTCACGATGAAATGTTCGAATGTATGGTTAAAACCGTTGTATTTTGAAACTTAAACATGCGGTTGTATCAACTCCCAGTCCCTGGTTCGAACTTTGCATAGAGCACATTCATAATATATGTAAACAATGTAAATAGGAGGACAATGAATGTGAATCTTTCCGTCATTCACAAAACCCAAGCATTATCACCTATCATATTTTCCACATTTCAAGTTATCTTTAATTTTTAGCAGCCTCAAAAATATGATAGTTAATTATGACAATTTGTGTTTTAAAACTTCAAATGTATAAAGTGATATTCTGAACCTCCTCTTCTTGGATTTCACATGCATTCTGTATATGTGTATTACACACTTAATGTATGCATGTAGTTTAGTCTTCTTGGAAAATTTTCAAATATTTATTCTTTATAAACATTTATTGTTCACCAGAAACTCCCCATATAAACATTATATTGATGAAACGTCTTTTCTTTTATTCATAATATACATATCAGCGTGTCTACTGCAAACAAATTTGACTTAAAATCCCAGTAATCCATCGGTGTTTTTATTTTATTTTCACATTTCAAAGCTAATGAGGCTTAACGAGGGCACTAGTCCATTTAATTCTCAGGTACACACTGTATTTTAATGATAAGACAAAAATAGATAGTAGGAAATGGATAAAATACTTAGATTGAAGAGAATGTGGAAAACTCTTTCTTTACTGTCTCATGAAGATGTCCATATATCGGATACTTTAAGGCAATTCTTCCATGGATATCCACGAAGCTACAACAATCTCTCTGCCCTTCCAAATGCCTCTAATGTAAGTCTAGGTCCTAAAGGGAAGAATTGTGATGCCGGGAGAGAGTCCTGAGGAATTCATCCGATCCATATTCATCTCAAGGTCAGAGGGTCTAATAACCAAGTCAAAAACGGTTGGCAGGTATATCTACATGATAACGTTTATGGAAAAAGCCTCCAGACTAAGATCCCTCAAAGAACAGTGGCTTAGCTACGAATACTGCCAAACAAATGTCTATTACTTCAAGAAATGGGAACCGTTCTCCAACCAAGCTTAATATGAGTTAACCCAAAAGATTTTATATAAAATCACATAATTTTCGGATTTCCTAGCACACAAAAGCTTTAGACTTTAAATCATTACTTAAAATTACATAAACAATATAGCAAAATAAAGCTAACCAAAAAAAAAAAAAAAAAAAAAAAAAAAAAAAAAAAAAAAAAAAAAAA
>JAJMJJ010000213.1:0-14129 GCA_030568955.1 Geotrichum siamense (nom. inval.) | reverse complement strand
TAAACCAAAATAGACTCTTTATCGAATCCACTTGTAATAAAGCTTGCTAGTTAAACCTTAACTCTGTTCTGCCCGTTCCAGGTTAAATATTCAAAGTTTCAATATCTCCGAAAAGATAGGTACGATAATCATACCCGCAAACCACTCTACTTATAGTTCTAACACTCTAGTGGATACCAAAGTTTATTTTTTTGGGGTTACAACTCAACGTGACTTCCCGAAACTTTAATAAACTCTACATTACCACTACTACTAGGATGTACTACCACTATGCGAAATTGTTTCACATTTACTTTATCAAAATTTTTGAATATTGGTGACATAGGTTATTATTCAAAATTATATGAACACCAAGGAAAATATTCGTAACAAAAATGTAAAAAACAACAAGAGTTGATTCGGAAAATGAATGATAAATAAAAGTTAAACTCTATCATCACAAATATATATAAACAAAAGTAGAATTGATATATGTAAAAATATTTGTACTTTTCGTAAATTGTCATGTACATAACAAAACAGAAGGAACGAAATACAAACGTCATCATCATTCTATTAATTGTAGTACCATTTCATACATACCTAAGGTAGGCAGATATGTGAATATATTTTAATTTTCAAGCCAAAATCGTCACTTTCAGAACACATTACTATCTGTATGTACTTTCTAAGTTTCTGTGGGTTCCTAAGTAAATTTGCAGATGTACGCATTTACTTGCCCAGGTAGGAATATCATTCAATAATTCCAAGACTTCAGCTATAAACTTCAATGGGTCCAGTAAAAAAAATACACCAATATACTACTGTACACCTCATAAAAAGTTAGATAGGAAAAAATGATTCAAATGAACCGAATCTTTCCATGCTTTATAATTCTTTTAGTTAAATCATTTTTTTTTTCTCTATCATACAACAACAGTTTCTCTCATATATTCCAAGGTTATTATGCGTATATCCTTTTTGAAGTATTAGCATTATGGTAAGATAGATGTTTACCAACATTGAAATGTATATACATGATTGAGAGTGTCTGTACCAGTGGAAATTATACATTATTTTATTTCTTTAAAAAAAATATCTTGTTGTAATCGCAAACACATGCATTTACCGTAAGTACAAATTATATATGTACATACTAATAGTACAAGCATAGAATAATTACCTGTACACACACACACACACACACACATACACACTGTTATTCGGTAAATATAAACATTTTTTGTAGATTTAGCATTGACTTGGTTGGTTATTAAAAAGGCAGTTATCCTTATATGCGAGTACAAAAAATTCTTGTAGACATATCAAAGCAGAGCTGTACTGATCGACGGCTTCCTAATAGATTTTTATGAACCTGCACAAAAGTTGAGGTTTATATTAAAAGTCTTCGTTATTATGTTCCTGCCTGTATAAACAATTTCAGACTGATTAGTGCCATATAACTATATGCCTGCATAGAATACACATTTATGTAGCCTTGGTCTGCACAGAATCAAGCTGTTACTTTTTTCTTCTATTCTTTACTATATACATATGTATGTACATACTACCAAGTGAAATGATATAGAAACCAGTACGCAGATATATATAGTATAGAGTGTATTCTATGTAATGATAGGAATCCAACTATAAAAGCCGACGTGTTAATGCTCGATCGATCAATGAAGTCGACAGATTATTGCTATTATGTATGTAAGACATACGGAAAAATCCAAAAGAAAAAAAAAAAAAAACTCTTCTCCACAAATCATAACGATCTTAAGCAGCAGACTACCCATCTCAGAGTGTTTCTGTATTATATATGTATATAAAAAGAAATGGTTAGAAAGAGACAACCCCCTTTACTTATCATGAAAAGAAAAACAATGCTTTTCATCATTTATGAGACGGAATTGATTAAGTTGTAATCCAATCTGATTTAAGTCAAAATTCTGAATCCCGTAGTCACCATAAGTATAAGAAAATAATGCAGCTATTTCGTTGCTGTTATGTCGTTCATTTATAGTAAATACATATGCAGATAGGGTGTCATTACATACATTTGCTGTACAAATAGTATAATTGATGTTAACAAGAAAACACTCTGTTCTTTAATCCTACATATTGTTAAATACACATACATAGGTACCTACATTTGTACATATAAAGTCAGTGTAATAATGAAGATTCTGTACAAAAATTTTATTCTCACGACGGTATGCTGTAAGCAAATTATTTGATCATAATTTATTGCTTACATATAGGTGATATGTATGGTCTAGTTATACCACAATACCAATAACTAATCTGTTTTCCACCGAGTGTTTATTATGAATGACGTGAATGATATTTTTTCATGTGTAAAATCACCATCATGTAGACCTAGTACCTATGTATGTATGTATTTAAGTTATATGTACCATACAGACGAGTGTTATTTTTAGTTATTAAGCATGTCAACATTCGGTGTCATAGTTGAATTTTTACTTTTTATTTTTCTGTAATCATGCTATACGTTACACCATGCAGTCTCCTCTACCTTAAACTACCAACATCTGAATTTGGTTTTATGTTTTCATAATGATGTATTTTATCCCATGCATTTAATAATATATGTATCAAGTGATAGACGTGTAGCAACACTTAAAAAAGTAAGTCTTATTCTTTTTCTACTTTTCAAAAGTACACGAAGGGATTCTGACGATTCAAGTTTAAAAAGAACATGGTCTTTACAAATTTCCCGAAACCAACTGAGAGTTTTCTCAGGAATTGTGATAACCAAGCAAACTGCACAGTGTATATAAGATCACACATGTATGCAAGATTATTCGGTTACAAACATTAAAAAATGCACATTACAATCTGTTTGTTCAACGGTGAGGCGTTTTATCTGTAGTGCTATGCACATCTATTTGTACTAATAATATGACGATGCTCTGAAAGGAACAACATTGAACATTGAACAAATAAAAAACCCACTTACTTTGAAGTTCAGGGACTGCCATGACAACATAACCACTACTAAGGTAAACATCAATTGCAGTGGTATTACGTACGGGTTTCAACTTCCAATTGCAGACCTGTCCGGGTGTGCCAAATCCTAGTCCCTGGTTCGAACTTTGCATAGAGCACATTTATTTCGGCATTTTCCACTTAAAATTTTTGCATTCTATTACAGCGCCGTGTGCTAACATCCTAACTATATCATACCTACCACGGTTTCTGGTTTTCCCCACGGCCTCGCCATGTTTCCATAATATATCCCATCCCCTGTCATACTTAGAGTATATATAAGTAACAAGAATAGATAAAAAAGAAGGTTGAGCGCAATAATGCTGCGTGATATCGTACTATGTATGTACACCTTGATTATTTGTAAACCACTACATAGTTGATACATATGTACATAGAGTACTGTGTAGTATTTCTCCACCACACGCTTGTCGGCTGTATTATACACTTGGAGTAAGAACTTTCCCTATGAGAGATCGTTTTTATTGTTGGAATGTTATGCAACAACATTACTGAGCCCAGAGACAATTTTTTTTTAATCAAATGCTATGTACAATGTTCTCAATTTTTTCGACAGAGGTCATTCTTTTCATTTGTGATCTCGTATTTTTTTTTGTAACCGCTGTCTATTACGCTATGATTGAATTTGACATGTTTTGAAAATTCTTCGTCTATTTTAATCCAGGGTTTAACCCATTTAGTCCTAACCATGTATTAATTAGGAAGTTGTTCTAAACTATATTCAGTACTAAAATAGATTAAATAGGAAATAACCGTTCAAACGATTTGTACACTACTACATGTATCATGTACTACATGGGTGCACACTGGCCGCATATGCTACATAGGTACATAGTATGTAAATACTTTGTACACAGTAGTACGCTTATGTTTGGTAGAACAAAAACTTTAACGTTCGCATTTTTTTATCTTTCAAGAAAATCATGTTGACGATCATGATGGATCAATTGAGGGGGTTTCCATTCCCTTTTTGTGACTTTCTTTCTTGTTGGTTTCAAATATTTTATCCTGAACAATTTTATTTGGAATTGGATGTGAATTACGTCACGGACATTTGTAACGATAGAAGAATATGAGAGGCTGGATGTACTTGTGTGCGATTTTCTAGGTCACAGATTAACGCTACTGATCTGCTTCAAGCGTTGTTGTACAATTATAATGATTTCAACCTTCAAGTTTAACCCCAAGCTACGGGTACTGTATAGCTTCAAGCATTGATTTTGTATTATTGATTACGCACTCTGGAAGCGACAAAAATAATACATACAAATATGTGCACATGTGTACACGTAATACGCATCGTGTATTTATATTTTGTGAAAATATAAACACCTGTCGCGGCAATACACGAGTTGAAGTGACTTAGTTTTAAAAAACAACAATTTAGTTTGACCCTTCGAGATGTGTCACTGTACAGTGGTGGTACTGTGCTTGAACAAGCAAGGGCAAGAAAATCCAAATGGTGGTTACGGTAAAGACATGAAAATACATGTATTATGTAACTGCAAGGTGAACATTTAAAAATATTGAGATAAATATATTGTGATAGATCATTAATGCCCCCGAATGTTTGGTTACGTTTCACTGAAAATCCCGGACCTAGCTCAATGTTGGTATAAAGATCAACATTCGACATGTGTTGTTGTATCAAGATTCAAACCTTGATCTATCAAAAGAATTATCGACCAAATCAAAAGAAAGACCAAACATTCATACATAACCCGTTGCTCTATCGATAAATAGTCCCCCACTGACTTTCAAAGGTCGTCTCTATTTACTGTATGTATTTTGCCATGTTGACAACTTCAAAGTTGGAATACAGATATCACTGTTCAATTTTCCTATCTCAGTCAACTGCAGGTATCGACCTAATACATATATTTTTGACATTCACGGTTTTTTTGTCCATAAAAAGAAAAAAAAAATCTCTAGGTTAACCTTGTGAAAACCACATGTTCCATTTATTTCAAGATTCAGAACTTTGGACTATCACTATCATGCCAGCGATCGATTAAAACTCTGCCATGTGCTACCTAGTACATACAGTCGTACTTCAACAAGTTAAGTTAAACAATTTAAGTTAACTTGTCTGTAGGGCAGTAATATATAATAGAGGAGGGTTATAACTGACTTATGACTTAAGAGAAATGTCGGACCTTACAGAAAATTATCACCATAGTGACAAGATTTGAAATGTATAAGTATCATGATGGTATTTTTTTTTTGAGCATTACAAGCCGTAAAGAGTTGAAAACCATCCAGTATCATCAATGATGTTATATGATATTATTATGTCATGATGTATTAATACATCATTTTCTTTTTAAGCTATCTGTCATATCCTCGTGAACTCATACATAGTAAAAAAGAATTTAATGAGCCATAAATGTTTGAGCATTTTACTGCCGCATAGTTCAAGGTATAGAGCGGAAATATTTGAAGGCACGAAATTCAAATGGTTCACACGCTCAGATTTAATACATCGTAGATATATAATTTATTGAGATTAAATTAAATTGGAAGAAGAAAAGCTGGAACTAGAACATGGAGAATGATGCTAAGAAGTCAAGCAATCAACACGACATTGCAAAGGTTACAGGTCTGTTGTGTAGTCTGGGATTGCTACATATGTATGTACTATGTCATTACAGGCATAACTAGAGTGAATGCATGATACATTCCAAGAAGAATACATAATATTTAGAACATTACCAGGCTACTACGTACTAGTATGCAGCTAGACTATGTACCTCCGTGAAAGTATAAACGAATAATTACATACTTACATGGTAATAACATTTGGAGATACACATACATAGTATGTATGCATAAATGTGTGTGTGTTTATATATGTATACCTAGGTAGGTAGATACCTATGTATATGTATTAGGAATTAAAACAACACAGTCAAGTAAATCACAGGTACGACGGTATGTTTTGTAACAAGTACATAGTATAGCACCTTCAAATATGCTATATTTCTCCTGATTGAAGTTGACTACTACAAGTGGTATATCTTTTAGGCACTGCACAGTGGTTAACCATACCAAAAATAAAAAATATTGGCATTTCATAGCCTTAATCTCTACACTTTTTTTTACATCATTCGTCTCACGTAGAGTCATGAACACAGATATCAAATATGATCAATAAATGACCTGATATTTTTTTTTTCTCTCAAAAACTCTCTCATAGTTCCAATCATACTACAATATGTATGGTCGGTTTGAACACATACATTATCCCCTTTTAATCCCATCTAGGCAAAATATCTATTTTTACGCAAATATCATTTGTTCTAACGTATACATACGAGATCCAAGTGCGATCTAGAATTCCGGAGCATGTATTCCAAGTGTAATATATCACTTGATTTCATAATTCAGTCATATTTAACGTATAACGTAGGTGAAATAACACCATACTTGAATTTTGTATGTGCACAAAATACCTACCTATATACATACGACATGTAATATATACACTAAACCTCTTAAGAACATTTGAATATATTGACATCAATCCACAATCTAGACATTCTCGGTACCCCTGACATAATCTTTTAATTTTTTTTTTCCAATCCTTTTACATTATAATCATTTTAACATTGTTAACCCCACATATTTTCAAGTATATGTAAGGTTGCAAAAAGTCCAGGTACATCAATGATGCAATATTGTATCTTCTCTACATTCTATGCCTCTAATCAAAAGTTTACTGAGTTCCATATATGCAAATGAAATGAAAAATTTCAGGGGGTAAAAAATTCAAATTCTCGATACATCTATACAAAGGTATGTACATTATTGCACTTGGGTCTGGTCTCGTTGACTTATGTTATTACTACATATGTACTCTTTATGCTAATCGTCTGACCCACATAGGGATGCGTGTGTTCAAAAAAAAAATTACTTGGCTTAAATTTATATTATCTTTATCATGAAGTTGGCAAAAAACAAAGAGAAATAAATATTTAAGAAAATTGTTAATATACATATAAGTAAGTGACTCGATATGATTGTCCATGTAGGCTCGTAACAAATAGTAAAAAAGAAAAAAGAGTAGAAGTAATATCACATCCAAAGGATTGTAATAAAATTAGATATGCTAAAATGAACTCATGTATGTATGATCAGATTTTGTTTTTATTTTAAGTAAAAAACAATTACAATTGAATTTACATATTTACTAGATCATAATATGTCCCGAAAATACAAAAATAAAATTGAATATGAAATCAAACTTTAATAATAATATATATTTTTATTTAACCTCATCGATTGGGTTACACACCTATAAATCTGATTACATAACAATTTTATTATCCAATATTAAATTGTGATCAGCTTCGCGTTCCTATCATCAACTTTTGTATTGATGGAAGAGACATGATCGATAATCTATTTTCATTATGAACATCGTAAACTAAACTGGACCATTGTTAATATAAGTATGCATACGCCATCTTGGCAGTATCCACTTTAATATTGCAATCATCTTTTCGTCTTAAAACTATTAATTGGTTTGTATGCTTTTCTCTACACTTTTTCCTTTTGTAATTAATTTATTGGAAATTGGCAATCTCAATGTAGGAATTTAAGTCTTGCAATTCATCTTCCTCATCGTTCTCTGGGATTGGATAAGCTTCCATTATCTACTCAATCGTTTGTAGATAATTAGGTCTTCTCGTGGTATAACTGGATCTCTTTTGAGCCTTCTTCGGAACGTATTTCAAAATTCTTAGTGATCTCAACTTCACTGTAGGTATTTCGATATTTCTCGGTTTTAAGTTCCACCTCACTTTTGAGCTGGACGAGGATTATCATTTATTAATTTTCATTTCAACAGGTTCAAGTTTAATTTTAACTTCTAATGACCTTTCCACATCGTCCTTAGTGCTTTCAACAGTAGCATCAGGTTGGGCTCCATAGATACTAGTTACCCATCTTATAGAGGTGATAACGTTCTCCGAAGATTTCGGAAACCCATTTCTCCTTTTCTTGGTACACAATGTCAAATTTTGACCGAACTGTGTAGTATCCTTTAGGAGTAACATCCACTGCTTCTATCAAATTCTTTTTATACTCTATTTTAATTTTAGCACAAATTTGCGTTTCTTCGTTGTCTCGTCGAGTTCTCGTGTGTAGACACCTATGACGTGTGTGTCCAGCTTTTCAACTTCTCCTGTAGCTCTTGCCGCTATGGGTTTGTCTGGCTACATCCGCCCACGTTCCCATTTTTGTTATCTTCAACAGTTCTGATCCTAGCATTGATATTTTGATTGGCTCTTTGTGCTTTATTCTGGAGCGCTTCGACTCTTGCAATAACTAGCTTTACATCTTCTTGAACATTCCTCATGCATCCTAACTATCCCAGAATTGCAGGGAGTTCCTTTTTGGTTGTTTCAGCTAGTTTTTGTTCAGCTGCACACAATATGGCTACGACCTCCTGAGTATCTCTGTCTATTTAGCAATAATTTCTGTAAGTCTCTTCAATCAGTGTTGTTCATTTCACGCTCTTCGGTTTGTGTATCGTTCAATTTTCACAATGTTTTCACTTAGAGCCTCTGATTTTTCCCTGTTGCGGACAATCTCATTTTTCAATCTAAAATACTTATTTCTTATACCGTGATTGTTTTTTTTCCTTATTGGAAGTGTTGGTAGCCAAGTGCAGCTCTTCATCCTTGTATTCACAGATGGAGTTGCTTAGTTTTAAAACTAGCATCTTTCCCTTCCTTTAGATGATGGATTTCTTTTTTCAAGTTATTAATTTTTTCTTCATATTTTGTGCTTTTTCAATATATCCTCGATTGTCGGGACCATTTTCCTTGACCTTCTTGCTTAGTTTTCTTATGGCCATTGCTTGATTTTCCATTTCTAAGCTCATTTCCGTATCTAATTGCTGCACTGAACCTTTCAATAACTTGAAAAGCTTTTCGATGCGCGAGTTCTTACAATAGTTTGTTGCTTTATTTTTAGATATTACTTGTCAAAGTTTCTTAAATTTCTTATTGGATTTGATTTCGTTCTTAGCCAACATGGCTTTGTTGACGTTAGCTATTTGCACCATTTGGTAGTTAATGTAGGCCATTTGTTGCTCAATCTTCATTTTATTTTTAGATTGTTTTTTTCCAATGAGGCTGATGTTCTTCGTCTCTTCCTTGAGCCCATCCCCAGCTTGGCTTTCAATAACTCCAGCTGTCCAACCCATAAGTCGATTCCCTCTACGGATTCATCCATATCTTTGTGTGCTTTGGCGTCAAATATTTCCTTGACCGCCGTTTCACGTATGGTTACGTACAAATTCATAATCATTCTGTAATGAGAAATGACTTTACTCGGCTCCAACACAATGTCACTCTTTCCTTAGTAATAATACTTTGACTATCACCTCCTTCTTCAGAGTATGGCTCTTGCGCGAAACACTTTCTTGTGTTTGGCTCGCTCATGATTTTTTGTACTTACTTATAACTCAGTCATCAATAATTTACTGCCAACTGGTAAGAGTCTAATATTTAATATCTATTATCATTTTTTTACCCGTCCCGCATGTACACGTTTCTACGTAACTTAACAAATTTCATAGCAAAATAAAGGCAGAAAAAATCTATTTATGATATTTCAGTAATTAAACATTTGAATATGATTTATTGTCTTTGAAATGATTTTTATTTGTATTCAAGATATTTGAAAAAAATCGTTGACAAAAATTAAGTACATATAGTTGACATTAAATTACAGAATCCAAAACGGAACGACTATTCTAAATTATAGGCATTACATAATAGTTTTATATCCGAAAATCGGTGGATTCTTATTAAATCACGTGCGACAAAACTAAATAACCTGTCGGAGCGGTATCTAAAACTCTACCCTAACCTTGTGAGCGAGGTGATTTCCCTGCAAATATTGCCCCTCCTTTCCCTCCTATTTATCGCTCTTTATATTTTGCTATTCTGTCTACTTCTTTTATTTCTGAGATTAGTTTATTCAATTGATATTTGGTTTTTCTTTGTTTTGTTCAAATGAGTTTGTTACGTTTTAATGCTACAAGATCGCTTGTTGCGAGAAGAGGTACGTGTAGATACTCGTATGTACTGAATATGCTGCGAACAATGTGTTCTAATCGGAATTGTAGCCTTTTCTTCTATAGGAGCACGAATGGTTGCCAGTAATTTTGGAATGCCTGCCTTGTCACCCACAATGACCGAAGGTAGTGTTGTTGCATGGAAATTTAAAGAAGGTATGTTGCATGGTGATATGGACTCGAGAAATCTATAGACTGACAACGAGGTTTAGGTGACAGCTTCAGTGCTGGTGATATCTTGCTGGAGATTGAGACTGATAAAGCCCAAATTGATGTTGAAGCTCAAGATGATGGCAAACTTGCTAAGATTTATGTACGTATTGAATAATCTGTGCAATTGGGGTTATGGGAGGTGTGCTAACTATTTCACTCGCTATTTATTTAGATTAAAGATGGCGAAAAAGGTATCCCAGTGGGAAAGACCATTGCTGTTCTCGCTGAACCTGATGATGATTTAAGTTCTTTAACCTTTCCGGAGCCTGTGGCCGGTGGTGCTCCAAAGGAAGCCGAACCTGCTAAGCCGGATCCTGTTCCTCCCAAGGCTGCTGAACCAAAGGCCGAATCTTCACCAGCCACTGCATCTACTTCTGAACCTGCAACTGGTGGTGATAGCGCATTTGTCAAGGCCAATCCACAACAAACTCTCCTGCCTTCTGTTCTTTCACTGGCTCTGAACAATGATTTGACTAAGGAACAAGTTCTTGCCAATGTTGAAGCAAGTGGACCCTACGGACGAATTTTGAAGGGTGATTTGTTGGCGTACTTGGGTAAGATCAAAAAGTCTGATGTTGAAAGTGTGACATACGAAATCAAGGGTACCCAACATCTTGATTTGTCAAATATTAAGAAGGCTGTTGCTAAGCCAGCGGAAGCACCTTCAACATCAACCGAACCTGAGAAACCGGCCGAGAAAGCAGAAAAGGTTGAAGAAAAGAAAGTTATCCCTCCATTGGTTATTAAAGATACTATTTTGGTTTCTGATTTAATTGAGTTTAGAAAAGCATTGACCGAGTCTGTTGGTACTGCACCCGGTGTTAAGGAAATCATTGATAAGGCCGCTAAATCTGCTCTTAGAGACGTTCCTGCATATAGCAAGCCTAAAAAGAGTGTTCTTATTGACGATACATTTGAATATCTTATTGCACCTGTAAATAAGGGCACGCCATTTGATGTATCACTCAAGTATCCTTCAATTACTAGCACTGCTACAAAGAAGGTAATGAAGAAAGACATATTTGATATTCTAGGTGCTCCTTCTAAGTCAATTGGAGCCGGTAGAAGCACAGTTGAAGTTTCAGTTACAGTTAACAAAAAATACGTTGGTGGTGAAAAGAAGGCAGAAGTTTATTTGGATAGATTGAATTTCTATTTGTCTAAAGAAGGATTAGGCGATCTTTTATTATAATTTGTAGTAGGAAGTGTTAGAAAACAAAAAATATCATGTATTATTTGACTATAATTTATATAGTAAGTGGACGTGTTTTCATAGATGTAGAATAAAATTATTTAAATTTGATGATTCCTCCATGTGTAAATTCCACTCCCTAAAAATGGTAATGCTTCTACTCAATTACTCTGAATATATAAAGGATATTGCTAATTCTATCACTTCACTATCTATTTGATTAGGTATCTGATAATGATTACTACTTTAATTTAAATAAATGGCATTTTAATTAGCAGCTATGAGTAAGAGAATTATATAGACACAACATGAGTTTGTCCAATTATAATCCAAGATATATTTCTTTTTGAAGATATTTAAATACTTCAAATCAACCAAACAAAAAACAGAAAGGAAAATTGACAGGCAAAACCACTCGGAGCGTCCTAGTATTAGAGTCCGAAATAAAATAATAAAAAAACGTTGAGAATAAAATGCTGCGTTATTTTTTTTTTTTTTTTTTTACTTTTTTGAAGTTATTGTCTTTTTTTTTATAAAGTGCCTGCCAATATATTTACATTCATTGAAATAGGAAGAAGAAGAGATATAGAGAAAGAAAAAAAATAAGTTTTAACTTGGAAAAATAATTAGAAGAGGTCAAAATAAATATTTAGAAAATTATCAGAGAATATTGATTGTAAATATTTGGAGATTTTAATTCTTTACTATGGAATTGAAAAATAGAAAGGTATGAAAGGATTGCATAATAATGGTACTCCAAAATGATATATGGATACACAGTTAGCATAGAAATATGAGAATAACAGCATTAGTTGTAGATTCGGTTCAATTTTGGTGGTGCTAAAGATAATTTCGCGTCAAATTGGTGTTGGATAATAAACTAATTTAGAAAATTCCCACTTAGCTCTGCTCTATGTAGCAATCTAGTAGTACACACACACACTTTCAAAAAAAAAAAAAAAAAATCTTAATTCCATTGTTATCGCCACACAGACCATTCGTTTTGTTATTTTCGCACATTCCTTCGAATAGACTGTTGATAATTCAAATATTTATACCTTTAAATATTGTTAAGTTAAATTACACATTGTTTCTTGGGCCGTTATCTTCGACGTACACAATGCAGCCAAACAAACCTCCAACTCCACCACCACCTCAAAACTCCATAGAGACAAATGCGGACTACATAGCACTTACATCAGCTCTAGAACTTCTGCAAATGCAACGCCAGATAGCATTGAAAGACCTTGTGGAATTAGAACGGTTGAAACAGGATGCTATGGAAGATCCAATAAAGTTTTTTGAAAATGTTCAAAGACTTCAAAGTCAGGGTGGGGAAGGAATGGGATTCCCAAAAATGCAAAAGGTGGTAAAAACTCCAGTTGTGTCGTGGGAAAGGTATAGCGTTGAGAATCCTGTGGAAGGAAGACCAAGTCCGGCGGGGGTTACAGAATTGCAAAGTGTACGACTTTTTGATCAAGAAAAATAAAGGAGATTTCTGCCAAAGATTTTTATGAATTGTGATTGTGTGTGATAACATTATAATATGAAGGTTATTTTTTCTTTATATTCTGTTATCTACAGATACATCTAGATGGTTGATATACAAGTATACACATTACGAACAACACAATTTGATTAATTTTGATCATCTACATCAAGTCCTTGTTCCTTTTCCTTCATCTTTCTATAATTGGCGATAAAGTCTTCTCTTTCTTTAGCCAACCGATATCTTTTAGCCAACGAACCTGCTGCCTTGGGTACATTATTCAGCAAGTTCTTATTCAACTTCAAATCCGGTGGTGCATCAGCAACTTCCCCAAACTTTGGTTTATTTTGTCTTTCCAACTCCAACTTTGCCCAAGGATCTGGTGACACTTCCCTTTTCTTACTTCCATCTTTCTTTCGAACAATTCTGGTCTCTCGATGTTTCCATTTCATAATTTTCTTTTCTTCTTCTTCATCTTCATCGTCTGTGATATCACCTGCATCTATTTTACGTTGTCGAGAAGCTTCCATTTCGGCTTTGACTCGCTCCCGCTTTTTCTGTTGCTTCACAGCAGCTCTTGATGGCCCATTGCCGGCTTTGACTTTGGATATAGGCAATGCTTCATTTACTCTTCGTGAAAACTCTCTCATACTTTCTCCCTTTTTGATTTTTAATTCAGTCTTGGATTCATTATTCTTCTTCTTAGAGGCCCCTTGATTTTTCTCATTCATTGCAATTCGTTCCTTTCTTAATGGTCGTAGTCCTTGCTTCTTTTCGGAATAGATCATCAGTCTTTTAAACGATTTGGGCGTATCATCATCTACTTTGAAGTCGTCATCACCTCCATTCTTATTACTTGACTTTTTTCTTTTTTTGGCAAGATTTGTGTTGGGATCATAATCAACTTCGGATTTTTCACGTTTCAGTGGGTTTCTAGGTCTTTTGCGCGGCATCGTGTATGATATAAATAAACAATATATATGGAAAGTTTTTTTTTCTTTCTTTCTTTCTGGTCGATGATGAAAAAGCAAGAAGAAAAAAACCTGCTGGGAGGTTTTCATTCAGTACGGCTGAATACATGCTGATATAAGAATGTTATTCGATCCTTATTAATATTTTGTAATATATTACTAATA
>JAJMJJ010000212.1:0-29215 GCA_030568955.1 Geotrichum siamense (nom. inval.) | reverse complement strand
TAGAGAATTTACAGGTGCTGATTTCTTAGATCCTACTGTGCCCCCCTCAGCTCAATATTACTATGGAATTCAAAATACGCATAAAGAAATAACCCTTTCACTCATCGAGTCTTTTCGCCTTGTTTCATCGATTGATAATCTCAAGATTGAACTCTTTACGCTTCAAGATAATTACTGTGTTATTTTATTTGAAGAAGAACAAAAAAAGTCAATTTTCTTGTTATTTGCACCGAAAAGTCAGAAATCTATTATATTTATGAGTTCTTATCGGTTGGATTCATCTTTTATCATAACCGTAGAGTTAGGATATAGAGTGAAACGTACCTCGGTTCTGGTACTAACGCCTGAATCTGCAATTTACTTCTATGATCCATTTGCCAAAATCCGTTCAAGCGTAATACAGTTTCCACCAGAAATGAGTCGAATACGAAAGTTTGTAAAAACAGGATCTTCTGTTCTTGCAATAACGGATGATGGGTTATATTCAACAGAAATTGTTTTAAGACCAGAAACTGAATTGGTGGAAAAGAGTTTTAAACTTATGGAAATAATTTTGGAGGCTCATCAATTTGTTTCTTTCGACTTTCTTTGGACATCTATTTATTTCGCTGAAGAACAATGTAGTGAGTGGGATGCTCTGGTTATGACAATTATTATTATGTTTATCCCTGAGGCTATTTTTAAAGAAAAGTCACATCCATTGATGAATGACCCGAAATCATTTTCAAAATCTCAAAAATATCAATCTTATTTGCAAACTATTCACAATCTCCCGTCATTTTCTCGGGAAGTAATAATCAATCATACTTCATTTCACAGACAACTTATACATATTCTTTTTTTACTGAAGGAAGATGCTAGATTAGATATTGCGTTAAAATTAGACGCACAACTTGTAGAAGAGTTACTACTTCATCTACTTTCATGGGCTCAATATGGTGTTAACTGGATTAATTTAGAAGAGTTTGTCAAAACAACTCAAACACCCGGTAAGTTATTTATTAAAAATAATTCATAACATCTATTTCTAACATTATATTAGCTATTTTCACTGGTGACTACGACTGTTATGAAGTCCCAGATGTCTTTGAAGTGATATGTGAGAAATTATCAGATTCTTCTTTTAATATTTTTCAACCTTTTAGTAGTGGAAAAGTTTTATTAGAACTTGGGCAATGCATATTGCCAAGATTATTCAAAACTCTCCATTTTTTTCAACTGATTGCTACTGATAGTTTTCTCATAGTCGAAAAACTTGCCAATTTGGGATTTAATAAGGGAATTATCAATCAATTTCCTGAAGGTATAAAATATTGTTTCTTAGAAGTTCTAAAGTTCAATAAATCAAAAGCTAAATCTTCATTTGATCTTGAATCTCTTAAGTTATTAGGTCGACACGATTTAATTCAAATGGTAACTCCAAAAATTGTAAAAGCGCCCTATTCTGATACTATTAAGGAAATTCCAAAAGATATTAAAACAATTTTCAACAGCCTTGCAGAAGATGATCAACTAATTGCATGGGATGGTCAAACAGAAACTGATCGGATAAAGATAGCCAAATTGATACTTTCCACTGACCGAAGATTCTATGAGGCTTCCAAATTACTTCAATCCTCGAAAATTCAAGAGTGTACGTTTATTTGTTTACCAGAATGGAGTGAAACTGATGTGGTAAATAATCAAACTTCTATTTTCCACACATGTGCCGTTAGAACATGTTCAATTCCAATTGGTAGAGCTGCTTTCTCTTTCTCAGCGCGAAAACCAGTTACTACTGAAAAATACCCAATACCAAAGATCAACTTTACTGTCAAACTTAAACCCAATAACATCACTTTAACTATTCAAAAACAAACTCTCTCAGATGATAGTTTATCCTGGGGATATTTTCATAATGGTGTATCATCAGGTTTAAGTGTTTCAAAGGAGGCTGAGAATATAAATGGAAGCTGGATTACGTTTAATAAACCAGAAACTTTGACATCCCAACATGCAGGATTTTTGCTCGGTTTAGGCTTGAATGGCCATTTGAAAAATTTGGAGGAATGGCATATTTATAATTATTTGGGACCAAAACATACACACACGTCAATTGCGCTGCTCCTGGGTATGGCTGGAAGTAACCTGGGATCAATGGATACCAAAATTACACGAGTTCTTTCAGTCCATATTGTAGCACTTTTACCACCTGGGTCAAGTGATTTAAATATATCGAGTCTTGTTCAAACTGCTGGTATTGCAGGTATGGGATTGTTGTATCTTGCATCACAACACAGAAGAATGACAGAAACATTTCTTGGCGAGATAGAAGGGAAGCGTAGTGTAGGGATAGAAGCTTCTCGAGATGAAGGATATAAGTTATCTGCAGGTATTGCATTAGGATTAATAAACTTAAGCAAGGGCAATGATCTTCATGGATTATTGGACGTTATGGTCGTTGAACGACTTCTGACGTTGGCAACTAAATCTAAGGATGTCCAGACTGACGTGATTTTAGATTCTAGTGTTCCTGGTGCGATTATGGCTTTGATGTTAATGTTTTTACAAACTTCTAACATGGAAATTGCAAAAAAACTTGCTCCTCCAGAGACTAGTCAATTATATGACTATATTCGCCCAGATTTTCTTCAAATTAGAACATTAGCAGCACATCTGATTATGTGGGATAACATTGGAGAATCCTCGGAATGGTTAAAGAGCAATATTCCTGCAACTCTTATGACTGGTATGGAATCGACTATTTTGAGTTCGGATCAGCTACCTTATTTCCATGTGGTTGGAGGGCTATGTATGGCCATTGGGTTAAGACATGCTTCTACTGGAAATATAATTGCTCGGGATACTCTTATCAGTTACTTTGACAAATTCTCCTTACTATGTGAATCCAATGGTACAACACACGATCAAAGGCTGACTAAAATTTCACTCTCCCAAATTTTATCTTCAATTGCACTGTCATTATCTGTTATTATGGCTGGAACAGGAGATTTGGAAAGTATGAGAAGGATCAGAATGCTTAGTTTGCAACGAAAAAAAGATACAACTTATGGTCATTTTATGGCTGCACAAATGGGACTTGGATTCTTATTTTTAGGTGGTAATCAATATGCTTTTGATCGGGAGTCACTCGATATTGCTTCATTGGCGATTTCTATATATCCTATTTTCCCCTTGGTTGTTACTGATAATTCGACATTCCTTCAACCATTGCGATATTTATGGGCGTTAGCTGCTAAGCCCAGATGTTTAATAGTAAAGGATATTGCGACAATGCAACCTATCCCAATTGGAGTTCAAGTGACACACACGAATGGCAAAATTGAAACTAGAACTGCGCCATTTATATTGCCTGAATTGAACAGTATTCATAATTTAAAAGTGATCTCGGCAACTCATTATCCAATTAGTTTACTATTTGATGAGGAAACTCCTGCTTTAAATCTATTCAAACAGACTAAAACATTATATGTGACTAGAAAGGCGTTAACTCCTTCTGCACAAGTTGCTTCAACGCCATTTGAAGCTAAAACTGATCAGTTTACTAACGTATTCAGCAAATTGAAAATATTAGAAACAGTCAATCCTGATGAGGTTTCTAGAATATCTATTACTGGTGAGTGAAAACTTTCAAAATCATAAATATGTTGATACTAATAATTTTATTTAGGAACAGTTCCTCGAGAATTGGAGACGACGAAAACTGATCTTCTTCTTACGATGCAATCCATTGCTAAATGTCCTAATTCCACAGATGACTTGTGGAATCTTAGAATAATATTTGCATTCAATGATTTGATTAGAAGATTTGAGCCATCACCATTGATTTCAGCAAAACAGGTAGAAGAATTAAAAACGCTGTTATATAGATGGAAAATTGATCAGAAGTAAGGAGTCACAACATGATATAATGTAAAAAATGTAGAAATCAATTGCTTCAAAATGTTTTTTTTATCTCTCTGGTGCCAATTTCGTCTTCGCTTATATTACCCGTTAAACATACTATGCAGAAATAATTGAGTCAACTCTTTCAACCCTTGGTAGGCCAAGTTAGTTGCGTGGTTTTCTTGTAAGCTTCAAATATTACCCTTTGTATTTATCCATAAATATATAGACATAAGTTGCATTGTAAAAATGGGTGTAAGTTGAAGACATAGCGACCTCAGGATGTAGTAGTCCCAATACTACCTAGTAGAACAATAATGGGACCTATTTCTGAAGGTTTACGAATTGCCACATTTTTTCACTCGTTTAACATTTCCATGCATATACCCACATAAATTATTCAATTTGTCGTTTAGAGCTTATTTTTTTTCTTTAAAACATTTAAATGATAAAGTTCCAGAGTTATTTTTTTTTTAAGTTTTTGTTTATTATAGTAAATATTTTATTTGTTTATACATAAATTATATTGCCATTTTTCATTTCTTTTCAGATTGAATGTTTTAAATCCTATGTTATTTATGGGATGGGTATAAAATAAACTGATCTGAAGTAAATCCAAATCATAAAATTTGCATGTACACGCCCAGGTGTCTACTATTATCTGTATCTACCATAGCAATAGTACATATGCTGAACAGCCAAAACAGTAGTCATTGTTGTGTCTCCTTCAATATATACTGGAGTGACAACAATTAAAACTAAAGTCTCATAGTGAAAAATACGGTTGTATCTCAATTAATTTTTGCAGCTGAAAGCATAATGTTAGTAGGTGCAAGCATATATATAGGCAATTATATGTTCCTACGTAAAAGGCTCTAAAAGGCGTCTACATCCCTCCATTCTATTATAACTAGTATATATCGACCAGTTTAATAGAAAATTTATTGTATTGGTTAGATTTGTAAGAGCTAAAAAAGGATTATTTACAAAAAAAAGCAGTTTGGCAGAAAAAAAAAGAGAAAGAAAGGAGGTTAGAAATGAAGTTGGCAAGTATTAAATATCTTGCATATTTTTTTTCTTGTTTATTTTTTGGCTTTAGTCAAGATACCTATTTTTATTAAATCAAAATGATTAATCCATTCTACGCACTTGTTGATACGGACAAATCTCAATTTCTGTAGAACTACCACAAAATCGTACGGAACTAGTCAATTGGTGTATTCTTTATATATATATATGTACGCTTTATGCACATGTGCAGTAATTATTTAGGCAGGAGATTTGTTGTGACTTACTTCAAAAGCCACATTATAAGCAATAAACCCGTAGCAAGGTTTTTATTATGCTCTAATCGCATATTATTTACCCCACCGCCAGAGATAAAAAATAATTCAAATCCATTAGGAAAGTGAAATTGACAAAAAGTACTTGTCTTTTAGTAAATAGTTTCAAGTAAAAATATTAAAAACTAGTAATTAATAAAATTAATAATAAATAGGTAGATACATAAAAATAGTTAAAAAAAAAAGGTTGAATAAGAAGATTATAAAAAATTTAACGAAAGTTTTTGTGAATTAGAAGAGAAAAACCACAATTCCAGATTTCTAAAAGAGAAGTAGAAAGTCTTAAGCAAAGTATGCAACAACAGCAAGAAGTCCAGCAAGACCACCGTTAACGGAAGCACCTGCAGCACCTCCTTGATGAACAGTGGGTTGGTTAGTGGAAACACCGCCTGTAGTTTGATAGTGAGTATAGACACCAGTGCTGCAAGAGGAACCGGAACAAGTTGTAACGGTTTTTTGTTTCATAGAAGATGAAGTAGCAGCACTCGTCTCATAAGATGTAGTAGTGATAGTGCAAGGACAATCAGTGACAGTGACAGTACCGGAGGAAGAAACAATAACAGTCTTATCACCATGGTAAATAGTGGTAGGTTCGGGACAGTAAGTAACATATGATTCAACAATTGTGGTATAAATATGAGAATAAGTGTATGTGGCTGTAGGAGAAACTGTAGTAGTGATAGTACAAGGGCAATCGGTAACAGTGACTGTTCCAGGCTTGGAAACAATAACAGTCTTATCACCGTGGTAAATAGTAGTAGGTTCAGGACAATAAGTAACATAAGAGTCTACAACGGTGGTGGTGACAACAGGGACACTAGTAGTTTCACTACTCTTGGTGTAAGTCTTAGTTCTAGTGCAAGGGCAGTCAGTGACAGTCACAGTTCCAGCTGTAGGAACGATAATTGTCTTGTGACCTTCAGTGAGAGTAGTAGGCTCAGGGCAGTAAGTAACGTAAGATTCAACAATTTCAGTAGTAGTGTAAACAGTATCACCACCATGCTTCTTGGTATGAGGTCCCTTAGGCCAGTCCTCGGTTCGAGTGAGAATAGTAACACCAGGATCACAGGAAGGACGACCACTCTTAATGGGGCAAACAGTGGTAGTGACTGTAGTATAAGTGGAAGGAACATGGCAACCTTTGGTAGGACAGTCTGTGATGGTAACAGTACCAGAACTTGTGACTGTAACTGTTTTGTCACCGTGAACAATCGTAGTGGGTTCAGGGCAGTAAGTTTCGTAAGAGGTGACAATTTCCTCAGTGGTCACAGTGCAGGGAATAGTAACGGTAGTACCATTTTGGTAAAGACCGGCCGATACAACAGAGGAGGCAAGAGAAGCGAAAGCGATAGTAGAGAATTGCATCTTTATTAATAGGTATAAACGAGTGAAAAACGAACGCTGTAGTGCAGAAGAAGATTGAAAAACAAGGGAATTTCTAAAGTCTTTTATACTTCTTCCTTCACTATGGAGATTTTATTTTTTAGAATAGCGATTTCAGTTGTAGCCCCTGCACTAGAGAAGGAAAGACAGCTGCAACTTCCTATTCAAGAAAGTTCATACGATCATTCTCAAGGCAACTGCACCGCTAAAAAGAAATTATGAAGGATTTAGAGCGAAAACTTTATCTAGAAAGAAGCGCGGTCATGGTATCTTCGTTGTTATTGGATAAAAATAGATTGGAACACTTGATGTTCATAAGTCGTGAATTATACAGATAATATAATTTCCTATATTCACGACGCTGGATTTGATTTATACTAACAAAAACCGGCTGTCAAAACACCAGCAATTGTACCAATAGTGTTATAGTCAGGGGGCAGGTAGGATGTGCCCATTTGAGTAAATATATGTCAAGTAAACAAAGGGGCTGTTTGTTGAAAAGTTAAAATAGTGGAAGGGTGTAAAAAGGATGTGCATATTTCAAAATTAAGTTTTCCCCAAAACCTTGAGCTTATTTTTATACCTAATGCACAACTATGTACCCCAGCTATGTATATAAGGCAACATTTTTGGGCATAGAGCAAATTACATTTGACTATAAAATGGCATATAAGTATGGGAATAGAGGTCTGCCTACTATTACAACACATTAGATGTCTAACTCCAAGCGGTTGCAAAAGAGGTGGGATGAATATTATACCACTGTTAATTGATGTTCGCGCTTTCAATTAATAACTTTAGTAATAGGGTTAATTCTACGCCCATGATTACACCTTCAAAGATACTATATTATTTCTGCAAGTGCTGCTGAAACAAGCAAAAAAAATAAAAATTGAGACCATTTATACACATATGCATATATAATATTGAAATAAACTTTCTACATTTGAATATCTGGAGCAAAAAAAATTATGTATTATACGTGCCATAGGCCCATACATATTTTCAAATGTTTGTATGAATAGGAAATATGCCCATCTATCAAGTCACCATTTTGGTTTTTTGTTTTTTAAAAAGTATATACACGTGGACATGTGCTCATCGGCTTACGAGGATATATATATTATGATGTGTAGACAATGTATATGTGTAGATATATGCTGTGTGTATCTCGCTGTCAGTGGTTCTTTCCAGAGGTCCAAAATCAATCTCAATTTGCCTCTTGAAAATATAATATGGTAACAGATGGAAGTTGTACTTTTGGCTCATAACCGGCGACAAAAGTTACTTAATTTTAATAAATTATTTTGATTGGTTTTCTACGAGGACTAAACTTTAATTACTGTAGGAAATTGCTTCAAATACTATGTATATACATATCTAGGTAGGCACAAATAGGTATGTGTGTATGTATGTATTCCTTAATGATGCTGCTTAAATTTTATGTGGAGAATAGTACGTGAGTTCTCTATTCACTACTGAGAGAATCTTATTCAATTGGTATTTCGGCAGTAACTTTATTTTGAGACATCAGGAGGAAGATAAAAAACACAACGAAGAATAAATTATTTGACTGATTCACGTCTACAGTGTTTCGTGTCAATTGCTAGTAGAATGTATTAGTACATCAACGAGGATAAAAAATGGTTATTTTGGGTTATCACAAGTCCTTGTATATTGTGTTTTTGACAAATATGCTAAATCGGTACAAGTACACACCAGCCATGTACATTAGTTCATAACAAGAAGATTGTATTAGTCGCACTGGTATCAATCATTTTCATGGCGATTGGTCTTGTTATTGTGGCACATTAGATTTTTTCACACTAGAACGAATTAGTAACTTTTGTAAACATGACATCATACCACAGTGTAAATTTCTTAGTTGGGACAATTTTCCCAAATAATCTATGACCCCCAAAGTTCGGCACTATAGACATAAGTTTTCATACTACTATTCTTAGTATAAGCAACAATTACCCTTCTGCCAGTTGACCACTGGCAGATATTAAACAAGAAGTGTTTAATAATTATTGAAAAAATATACGGAGTGATTACAATCTTGCCTCTGATTGGTATATACAAGTATTATGTACTATGTATTATGAATCACGTTGGCAACATTAATTTCCTATACGTAAAAAAGAATTGCTCAAGCCAACATTTGAACATTTGAAGCTATGTCATGTGTACATACATAACTACAGATGTATGTATGTATCTTTCAATTCCCTTAATTCAGATGCAATAATTTTGATCCGTAATAAGCTTAGATCTCCAAAAGCTTTTTTATATGTAAGTTATTAATAGTCGTCTAATTATGTTACAAGCTTAGTTAAGGAAGGCACACCTGGTCAATTGTAGAAACCACAATCATGAAAAACTCTTAATTCAAGTCTTTTACCTTGCCCTAAGTCTATTTAGACCAACGGCAATGTGCATTATCGTGTTCAATTGAATGGATTTTCCAATTGTTAATATGTTACAATGTAGCTTATTATTTAGGTGATGCAAAATATCATCGGCCGTAACATGCAGTGGTTAGCATGATTTTACAGGCATTTGTACACCTTAGAATTCTTTCCTTGCTTAAATATTTCATCCCTAATTGATAAATTGTTGTTTCGTTTTCTACTGGTTTATTTTCTCGTATATTAAAGTTATAGACCTTGTCTCTAATTTAAAATTTTTTACATATGAAGTATACACATACCTACCAAGGAACTTAGGTACTCAGCACTTAGGTACATAGTTGACGTCGTTATAGTTGCTTGCAAAGTTCTCAAAAATACGAAGTTTAAATCCACCCAAGTCTCACAATTCTAGCATAGCGACTCTGTCTATATGGGTCACTTTTTTCCTCTATATTAAGTTCATGCGGCACTTACCTACAGCATACATCTAAGGATATGTAGAAATCCTGAGAATTCAATGTATTTATAATGAAATGTTGATAACTATACAAACACGTATACCTACATACTTACGGGTGGTAGGTAGGTATGTATGTATGTGGATAGATTTTCTCCAAAAATAATGTTTAAAATGTATGCACCTAGTTAGTTATGTAGTGGTGTGTGAAAAAAAAAAGTTCCTATGCAACGGAAATAGGGCAGTTCGTACAACATAACTTAATAATATTTTAGAAAATCAATTGCAAAATGTTTTATTTTTTCGCTTCCAAAAACAAACCTTACCATCATACCCACAACTTAGAAAATTTTCCACATAAAACTTTTGGTAAAAACAAAGTCTTTTCAGCTTTTACACTCTATAACACCATAAGGAGAATCTTTACAAAAAAATAATAAATATATACAACTGTTACTATTATTAAAAACATAATCATCAGCTAATAGAAAATGCAATGGAAATTAGAAAGAAAATGCCATTTTTCTGTGGACAAAAAAGTATTATTATAATGTAAAATTAGATCAGATCAATAACAAAGTCCTTCGTATTTTTAAGTATGTAAATAGATTTTTAAAGATATTATTTTGTACACCCATGAAATTGATAAATCACCAGAAATATCTCGTTTTCAATATAAAAACACGTTGATATTATATATATTTAGACGAATGTTAATGTCCAATAAGTGCAAATAAAGACATATTTATTGATTTAGCATAAAAAATGAATTTTTTCCCGAAAATGTTTACCATGATTATTGCATTCAAATCTATTTTTGCTCTCATATTCATAAAGAAGACACTTCAAAACGAAATATCCAATTTTTGATGGAAGTTTTGGAAAATTAGGATATTTTGTACAAATGTCAAAATAAATGAATACATTTTATCTCCGGTTTATTGGTAGAAATGTTAACATGCATCATTAATTGTTTGTTGCCATGGATTTCATATTTTAAATAAATGTTGTGGTGGCTAACCTTTACTGAATCATATGTACTTTTCTATGAAATGAAGGATTGTGAACATATCAATTAATCAATATTATTAAACTCGAACCCCCTGTATTTTTATTTTAATCGAATGTAACTTTGAAAAGTTTATAATCCATGGGATCAAGTATTTAATTGGTAAATATGCATATATGTATTTATGTTAAGAATTTTATGATGTTCAATCACTGCAACACTAGATTATCCTTAAATTATCATAAAGTCACCAGCTGAAGACTTTCACCTCATATTGTATGATACATATCAATTGACTTGTAAAATTTTTTTCGTACACCAGAAACTGTCTGAAACCATGTAGCCTACTTTAAGAATTACTTTCAGCCGCTATTAATTTTACCAGGCATTTGAAGATAATTGACAAGATTTGAGTGTTGTCATACACTCTCGACTTGGTATTTTTTACACATATGTTTCAAAGTTTCTCTATTTCTTGAAAAATATGTAAATTTTAGATTTGATACATTCCAAGATTTGGCTATATAATGAAAACTAATTAAAATTTAAGCAAAAGTTAAACAACAAAATTTGAACATACAGAAAAGACATTGAAACCAAGAGATAAAAAGGTTTGACTATTTGTTTTTTTCATGCTTATGAATTGTAAAATAAACTATAGGTTATAACATATAATTTTTGCATATATTAAGAAATAATTATGAAATAGAAGTGAAAATGAATATAGAAGTTGTATAAATGCGATACTGATGGTTCAACCAGTTTAGAATCAATTGGATAGGTTGCAATGTCATGTAGTAAAAAATACAATAATGGTATCGGATTCCTTGGAGTTATTGGGAGACGATGTCGTATCAATTCCTAGCAATTATTGAACATTGAAATACGAGCTAATTTTGCATTATAGTTGGCATCAAAAATATGTTGTTCCTAAAAAATTAAAATACTAATAAATATGTTGCAACATCGATATGAAAGCTCGTTGCTTCAAACTTAAGTAGTCCCTTTTTTAGTTCAAATGTGACACAATACATGCTACTGTTATTTAAGTATGTACGTTTGTAACTGGAATGTAAGTGTTGTGACAATTTTTATGTATAGAAAAACAATCTCAAAAACTATGACAATTGTAAAAACTACTGTGTTGGAAAGAAAAACGATTCATTCTTGACTTTAAATTTACTCCTTTCACTCCTATCCTTAAATGGTGTCGAACAAGGAGGCCGGAAGCATGTTCAATGTATTGCTTTTTCTAATAACTACATACATATGTCTGTATATATATGTATGTATTTTCTATCTACTTCAAAAAAAAGTACTCCAGTTAGTTGATAATTATGTATGTTATTACAGTAATAATCTTGCAATTCTTGTGATAGATTGGACAAAATGAACCCTGACGTGAAATTTGATAGGTTACAGGTTGTCCCTGCATGTACACCCTTTGACAAAAAGATTGAAGTAATAAGGAATAAATTGTAAATATAATATACTATGTATTTGTTATAATACATGTTCCATAATCCATGAATAAGAATCTGCAATTTTTTTTTTTTTTTTAGCTAATATTTGAAAACTTGATCTTTTGTAAACCCTAGCTCTTTAAGTGCACCTTTCAATTCTCCTTGATCAGTAGGAGACATCTTTGTACCACTTATCGCATTATACAGAGGAGGAGGACCACATACAAACACTTTCACGTTACTAACAGAAGGACTAAACATTGTTTGACTCAAAATATCTTTGGTAATAAAACCAACATGGCCTTGGTATTCCCATGCTTTTGCATCAATGGGATTATCTACAAAGAAATGAAACTTGAACTGTAAAGGGTTCCTCTTCTCGATAGCTTTAAGTTCATCTTTGAGTAAAATATCGGCTTCAGATACGTTTCCGTAGTATAAATGAACTATAGTTTTGTCATTAGGATTCTTATCAATACCATGAATTAGCTGGTACAGAGGAGTTATCCCGGTACCACCGCCGATCAAACCAATTTGATCATGTTTATTAGGAGTCCAAGGGTATTTTGGAATAGGACCCTTGAAAGAAACAGTGTCACCTTTGCTTAGTCCAAAAATATAATTTCCAAACTTTCCCGTGTCGTACTTCTTGATAACTAGAGCAAAATTTCCTGGGGTTTCTAGATCAGAAACTGGTGTATATGGACGAATGACTGGGGAACCATTTTCACCTGTAAACTTTGCCAATAAACAAGATGTGTACGTAAGTCCAACAGCTTCATTCGCTGGAAGCTCGAAAATGAACTGTTTGACATTGTGAGAAAGCGTTTTAATTTCTGATAGTTTAAAATCAACCCACTGGTCATCTCCTTTCAGAGAACCTTTTGTTTCCAGGGAAATCTTATTAAAATGGTGATGATAGTAATAATAACCAGACAGAGCAGAAACACCTACAGTGGCATGGATAAGAACTGATGATAGCTTAGGAATTTTTCTGAAATGAGCAGTACTAAAAGGTCTTAATTGACGAATTGCGCTAGTTCCGGAGCGTTTCAAAGTAGATCTCATACTAAAATGGATCATTTTGCCTTTGTAGCAATACATAGCTTTTGAAGTGGGAGAATATCGAATATGTAGTAGATGTAAGCAAAAGGTTACGAAGGAGAGAAAAGAGCAAGGAAGAAGGAAGAAATAGAAACTGGCCACAGGATGAAAGTTAAATAAAAACTGGGGTATACAACCACTCCAACAGCTGGACACTTTCACGCACTACGATACAATGTATTACTACTCTTTGGCACATGTGATTGTTTTGATTAGCTTTTATGCGGAGAGACTCTCCACACACAACTCTTTTTAAGATTGTAATCTGGAACTCCTAACCCCACACAAAAAATAATAAATTACCCTTACCCTACGACTTTGATAAGTTGATCTCGGTCGTTGGAGCTCTGTTGGACGATACTGAACCATCCACAGTAGAAGTTGTATCTGAGAGAGGCAATGGTCAATATCAACCCAATGATTATTATTATGGGTGCAATGTAATTTCCCTTACTAATTTTTGTTGCAACCTCATACCTACCTCCCCACCGTTTACCAGCAACTAAAGATGGATGGTAATTTCTATCACAGACGAGATGATTATGTTGTCTTACAAAACCTTTGATAGTGCAATCAAAGGGGCCTTGGAATTTAGTTACTTCCGGATCAAGTTTATTCTTTAGGTTAGAAGATACGATTGATGACTAGAGACGTGTCGACGATTTTCATTCAATGCTCGCAATTGCAATTCTATGTATTTGTTAATCTAGTTTGAAATTTGGTGAATTGAGATTAAAGGCAAAAGGTGTGCGTGTTTGGTACATTTGCCGGGCTCGTTTTTCCAGGACTGAAATACCTGCGCTAGAGGAAACGATATTTGATATATACCAAATATTGTTTCTAATGAAGCTCATAAAGCTTATTTTCCTGATCAAGTTGTTGGGTTTGTTGAAGTGGGATAAAAAGAATCTGGGTATATCTTCAAATGATTGTCATTTTATTTGTTTATAATTTGAATTTTTTGTTAATGGTCAATTTCAATTGGTGTCCTAGCTCTATCGATTTATCTTGTTTATACATGGATTACAAAGATTTATTTTTATTAAGATTATCGATAATTTAAAGTATAATACTTTTTAAAGAATTTCGTGATATTTGAATATATTTCCAATTGTCTCTACCTATCAAACTCTTTGTACCTTATCTGAGTAAAATTCACATACTTACCTACCTATATATGTAGTTAATGCTGACATTACTACATTTAAAATTGTATATTAGAATATTCTGTTTTTATTTCAAGTTTGAATCTTACGAATTTCGAAGGAACTGTTTTAAACAAGCGTTCATCTTAAAACCAATACATACTACTTGGGCAAAAATTTATTTCTTAATGTCACTTTCGCAATCACTGTAGAACAGTAATATATATTTAATAACATCGATTTAAATTCTAGAAATTTGTTGAATAACTTTTTGTATGTGTCTTAGGTATATATATCTCCCGATTTATTTTTAATTTACGGAAAGTGAGATGGAGTATTGACAAAATTGGCTACTAGCCTACTGAATTTTTTCATTTTTAAAATAAGTATCATCGTCCTACTAATATCTAAGTTCATAGTTAATCATATACACACTGTATATGTCTATACTATACTATGCTACGGGTATGAAAAAGAACAAAACTGCAACAGGGATAAAACAAAAAGTTCACACCCTTTGATGGTAATATGCAGGATACATATATTACATGGAAAATTTCTACTGTAACCAAAAATAAAAAGAATAATTCACACATATATTTGTTTACTCAAAATATGATACCTTTTATTTAGAGCAATAATCAAAATCCCCATTAGAGTGTGATTAAAACACCATAACTTATAATTTCCCTGAAATATTTTTGTAAGAATTTTTCCAACGCGATGAAGAAAAATTTTGCTGAAATATTTTTACAAGAATCTTAAAAACGTAATGTACAATAAGGAAAATCTTACATTACTTGATAATTTACTTTTTTTTTTCTATGTTTGATATTCTCCCGGAAATACCATGAAAATTGAGTAGAATCGAAAAGCACCGTAAGTGTCTTGTCGCGTATTTGGCATAAATAATTTACCCTATTTGAATGCTTTAAAATTGTTATTATAGTCTTTAACAGATATTAGATTTAACTATTTTCAAAATATTTTTATTTATTTAGTTGATATATTCTAATTTAGTAGCATGATAAATAGAATATTTAATTTCTTGACCTTTGACAGGTACGACATTATTGAATTTCAATTTGAACAACTAGTTTGGAAACCTTAACTAATATTTTTAGTACAATTTCATTGTATCAGCAAAATATTTTATAAGTTGAGTAGTAAATTGTCTACCAAATAAGGAGGTTCTTGAAATAAGTTGTATCTATGTGGACTAAGTGAAGTACAATGTTGTTGACAATTTTTCTTGTCTCTACTCCATCTATAAGTTAAATAATGTATGGCAATATAAGGTATGCCTATACCATAATTGGACAATAACAATAGTTATGTACCTTTTTAGCATAGTGTAGCGACATCCTATTAAAAGCAAAGAAAATGTATATTAGCAGAAACTGAAAACATCCAATAGAACAATACAATTGCCAAATTTACAGGTCGATGATAGCGTGTTAAATTCTACAAATATTTGTTAATAAAGTATGTATACCTATTTCATTTGATTACTGTGTTATTATCATTATTTGTAGCCGATGGCTTAAATATTATTAGGGAGGTTACACACGTCTAGAAGCATAGTTCATATTTTGAAAGACAATATTTTTGGTTTTACATGTTGAATTATATTTTTACTGTGGCATTCTAAGTATTAGTTATAAGAAATCCTGCCGACCTATTTTTACACAGATAATTTAAAATATTGGATTGATGAGAAGGAAATCAATATTATCAATTATAATATTGGGAAGGTGCTTTAATCTGTTGTCGAACTGAATTAAGGTTACAGAAGTGATAGTACCATATCAGATTTAATATATTAGCGTTCAGTGAGTTTCAAACGATCTTCTTATAAATTTTAAGATAATAATAGGTTTTTATTAAAATATTGTGTTGCATTAATTGTAATTTTTAGTATGATGAAATGTACTTATTGTGAATTGAAAGAGTTACCTAAATAGATTGGACATGTAGTATTTAAATATTGTTGATAGGATTCAGATGTATAAGCTGTAAAAGGTTAAAACAACCATGTGCAGTAAATATTATCTTTATTTTGATCGTTTAAATTCTGAACACTTGTGCTCAATGACTAGTAGTGAAGGGAATGTCATAATTATTTTGCCTATGTTTCATATTTTCAAGATAATAACGCTATAAGCCGACACTATAGGTCTTTAACATATCTAGACATGAAGTATAAAGTCCAGATTGGTGATTTTAATTTAATTGTACACACATAATAAACCTACCAGAATTATATAGACGTATAATTAGAGTAAAATACAGTCATTTACAGCTACCACATTTCGTATCGAGAGAGTATGGAGTTCAAAAAGTTACGTTAGCGAGGAATTCAAATGGTTTTCAAACCGATAACTTTTTCTAAATTAATTGACACACATACAAAATCAATCAGTCCACTAATACATATCAATTATGATGAGTAAATTTTGTAAATGTATCAAAAATTGTTGCCGGGGGAATATTGAAACGGTTGATTATGAAATCAAGAAATGTTTAGTCATTTTGTGTCACGAACCGAGAGATTTAACATTGTCGGTGGTCTACTACCCAAATTCAATGTATAGCCGTACAATTCGTTTTCCTTTTAATATAAGGAGATTTCAACTGTACATATCTTTAAAACCTTTTGAATGGATTTGATGTTTATTTACTATTCTATGTTCATTTTAGCAGGGACTATATAGTTAAGTTGAAATTGTTTATTATAGCTGAACCAATAAACAATTGATGTTTCTGACGTTATAAATAGCCCGTAATAGAGTAGAAGTTCCGAGATTCCGGCGTTGATAACGTCCTTTCTACTAATAACACATAGTACATAGTACAAAAATACCTCGGGAAATTGTGGAACTGAAACACCCGAAGACATAATTGACCATAAAGGGAAATATGCATCTGCGTGTGCCTGTAAATGAAATTAAGGTTTACAGCATTTTGAAACGGGCTATTTGTGCACCGAGCAATTGGCAACAGCCAACAACAACTTTCGTTAAAGTAGCGAGAAAGAAAAGATTGGATAAAGCGGAATAATAAAATGATAACTGATAGTAAAAACCACCTTCTGTTCCTCTTACTGCTCACTAATATAAATACTCACATTTTTCCTTTTTTTTATCTTACCTTTTATTGTTACTCAAGATACTATAGAATTATAGATAAGGTAGTGCTTCTTTTTTCTTTCCCTTCAATAATGACCGATTTGCATTTTGATTTCGACAAACTCCCTTCAGAGCTACAGTTTTTGGTTCTTGATCGATGCTCAAATAAGACATTGGAATCAATGCTTTCAGTAAATCATGAAGTCAACTCCCTCACAAACCAAGTTTTCTCTCATAGATTGTCATCACTCTGTGGGATGCCTTGCATCAATCCAGAGTTAAATCCAGCCCCTTTGCAACTATTTCTTAAAGTATATTCACCTGAAGATTTACGGGCTTCAAGTGTGAACTGGTTCTCGATGGACTATGTCGAAAATAATCAAGCAGCAGATTTTCATTATTGTTTTGATTATGCATTATGTTCACAACCGTCGTCACCACATAATTCAGATACAGATATGAGGGCATCTGTACCAGATTTGAGTTCGAAGTCTGATTTGATTCCGCAGTCGAAGTTTGCCATTAAGCAACATTTAAGAACGGCTGCGCGTAATGAGGGACGTACTGGTAGAAATCACCAAATCAACCCAAGTTCTTTTATTTCAACTCAGATGATGAGCAACAATCAGGTTGCTACTGTAGATATTGTTGAAGGTGATACGTTTGGACAATTAGAACTTCAACTCTTTGCGGGATCTCCCGCACTAGGAAATACCATCCCTATATTACGAAAAACTCAAAGAATCTATTCTGGATGGGCTGAAGAGTTTGAATATCTCGTCCATAACAAGGAACTTACTTGCAAAATACAAGTGATACAAGAGAATCTGGACCATGATTTGGTGAATGATTTTGGTGAGAAATACAATAGATATAGAGTAGTGATTGGAGAACTGGTAGTGAATATGGCATACATCTTAAATCAACTAGAATCACAACTATGAACAAAAACAGCAACAACGACAAGACCGTTCTAGATTTGTACAATGGCTGTGAGGTTTATTTCCCTAAAGTATCATCTTCGCAATATTGTCTCGTTTGTTTCTTTTGTTCTAATTCTTCCCTAAGAACTACAGCATTTTTAAATTATAATTTACCAGCTTTACGATTCCATGTCACTATATATTTACTTAATACCTTGCATCATTTTAAATACTTATAAATTCACGTTTGATAAAAAAGAACAAACTTTTCTTATTCAAGTTTTATCATTTATACGTAGGGTATTTAATACCCATTGACTGGTTCAAGTATTATTTTTCTTCATGGAAAAGTTATATCTCTTTAAATTTTGACTTTTGCCCTCTTATTATTCTTCCTAACTGTAAGTACATCTGCACCATAGAATACTAATGGTCGCTAGCCCATCGTGTTTGCTATTTGAAAGAAAAATTAACACTTATGTCTAAAAGTATTTGTTATATGACATATGTGCTAACTTAAGCCATAAAAGAAAGATCAATTCCGTGTTTCCAAATAATCAACTCCACACAAAAATTCAAATGTTACACACATGCATACTTTGACATTTCTAATTGACTGATCATGAAACTATTGCAATAACTATTTTATTGTTTATAGCATCACATGTATTAAATATTATACAGTTGTACAGTAACCTACATTTTTCTATTATATGTGTTAAATTTTTTGACAGTCACTATCATCCCTGCCTTCCCAACTACCGGAATATTTTTTGTATTACTATTACCTTTGTAAAATGGGGTAAGTCTCTTGAATAATTCTATTGTTCATTAAAATAATGTTAGATAAAAATGAATGGCACCAGAATTTCCCATGAATATCATTACACACTTATACAAAATGTAGAATGTACTTGACACAAGACTTTTAAGAATTATATTGGGGTAATGGGAGACACTGATTACTTATGTACTCAGTGATACATACATGATATGCTTGTCACTGTCACATTTTGAAGTTAGTTTCTAAAAATTTTCTAGAAATACATAAAATATCTTTGTTGTATTTATTCTGGTCCTGCAGTGAAATCTAAAACTAGAAATTTTCTTCACTAATGTCATTGCATTTACAATATATGTATCTTCCTTTTTTTTTCTAACTTTCATGAATGAATGGATTTTCTTGCACTTAAAAATAAAAGCTGTTGCTTCAACTGTCATGATTTTTATTTTTGAAAGACTCTGGAACTCTACAGAAATAAAATAAAATATTGTTGTAAGATATTTGTAATGCTGTCATTAATCATCAATTTATATATGAATACCTAGTTTAGGTAGATAAATTTTTCATTATTTTATGCTAAAAAACGGAGGATCAGATTTACCCATATTTCTGACAATTCTACCCAAGTATATTATAGATTGCGATCTTCAAACAAGTAAAGAGTTTTATTTGAGAACTAAACAACATAGGTATGTACTGAAATAATAGGAGAAAACATTAAATGGGCATAGATTTGTATCATAGTATCTGCTAAATAGCAGTGTACATAGTTTCACTCTCTTGTAAAATTTGTTTTCAATCGAATAAGGAGAATATCAATCTACTCATAAACACTTTTTGAATCCTCGTGTGTAAACCCTTCTCCCAAATATAATTAGATTTCCTACCAGGTGTTTACACAATATAACATCATTGAAAACCTAATAGATGAGATATTTAGATGAAAGAAAAGCCAGTTAAAACAAAGACAAAAACAAAAAAAAGACAAGAAGTATTTAGCAAAATTTGATATGATATATATACAAGAATCTATAATAGAAATAAATATTTAAAAAGTCGTTCGAAAAGTCTTCTGTATGTGTCATATGGTTGTAAATCAGAAGAGCTAGTTGATAAAAATTAAAATTCAAAGATGAAGAATATGTTTTTCTGCGGCTTCAATGTTTGTAGCTCATAATAGTATCAACTACGTCAGAGAGAAATTGTCCATATACACACATTCATGTATACATATGTATGTGTACTTCAAAATTAAAATGGTAAATGAGATAGCTCAGAGCTTAGAAATACCGAAAAAATAGCTGGATGTAATATAGACAAGCTAAGTGCCGAGTGGGGGGTGCGCTATGTAAATCGGGTAATTGCAATTTTTGAGGATGAATAACAATGTACCCTCAAATTGCCAATGGAAATAATGATCATTTCCCCCGCAAATTCAGCAGTAAACTTTTTAAATATGAAATCAACAATGCGAATGAAGGAAAAATAGGGTGCTTACAAATGAGAATACGGTGTTACTAACTTTTTTCTTATTAACTACTGTTGAGACATAGTAAATCTTCTTAATTTTCTTTAAAAAATAAGAGTATGTAGTCACTTTAACCACATGATAGTAATGAGTAACGGTAGATCAAACATTTAAATCCATATTCTGATTGGGAATGATGTAATGAGTTAAGTTAATTCTGTGATTTGATTTGATTTACAATAACTTTATTTTGGTGAGGCGATCTTGCATAGATAGCTGGATGTGATATTGTAGGATTAGTAATGATTAAGGAGAGAAGTTTCTTTTCCCAATTAGTTTTTTACCCAAATTTTTATTATTTTCTGGTTGGGTTGAAAGTTCTTCCTTTTTTTTTTTTTTTTTTTTTTTTTTTTGAAAATCGTGCTCTTGATCTCTAATTTCTCCTTCTTTTCGTTACGTTCTTTTGTTATTGTCATTTGTGAAAATGGGTCTTTTGTATGTATGGCTGTTTATTTATTATTCAACATATTTATTGGATTCAATGTATTAACCAGTGTTTAGATCACTTGGAACTCCTATGCCTTGGGAAGAGGCCAAAAAGTACGCTGACCATGTGCGTACTCAGGGTATTCTTCAACTCATCAACATCTACAATAACTCTAAAGATAAACATGGCGATGTTCTATTATGGGGTGATGAAGTTGAGTATATGGTACTTTCTATGGATGACGATAAGAAGTTAGCAAAGCTGTCTTTGCGTCAAGCGGAAATCCTAGAGGATCTGGCAAAATTGGAACAGGAGGGACTTCTCAAGGAAGCTGATGTTACATTTCATCCAGAGTATGGAAGATACATGTTGGAAAGCACACCTGCTACTCCGTACACTGGCGATCCGAAGGATTTGTTAAATGTCCAAAAAAATATGGAAAGGAGAAGAGAAATTGCGAAAGATAGATTAAGAAAGAATGAAATCCCATTAACATTGACTTCTTCGCCAATATTGGGTACTCCGGGTCAGTTTACGGAACCCTATTATCCTCCTACTGGATCGGCATCAAGATCACTATTTTTACCAGATGAAATCATTAACCCACATGCAAGATTCCCGACTCTTACGGCTAACATTAGAACAAGAAGAGGATCGAAAGTCGCCATCAATGTTCCTATCTTTTTTGATGAAAAAACTCCAAAACCTTTTATTGATCCTACTATCAATCTGGAACGAAACTTGTATCCGGAGGATTCAAATGCTAAAGATGGTGCTGCATTACCAGATCATATTTATATGGATTCCATGGGATTTGGTATGGGTTGTTCTTGTTTGCAACTGACATTTCAATCAACAAATATTAACGAAGCTAAAAATCTCTATGATCAATTGGCACCTTTGACTCCAATTATGCTTGCATTAACTGCTGCTTCACCATGTTATAGAGGGTATCTTAGTAATCAAGACACACGTTGGAATGTTATTGCAGGTTCAGTGGACGATCGTACAGAAGTTGAACGAGGACTTAAGCCTGCACCGGAAGGATATAAAACAGACAATTCTGATACAGTCATTCCCAAATCCCGATATGATTCAATCGATACATACCTTGCAATTAACGATCCTATTCTTCGAAAGAATGAATCACATTACAACGATACTAAATTGGTTGTCAATAACAAAGTTCTTAAGACACTACTTGATAATGGATTCGATCCTTTACTTGCTAAGCATTTCGCACACTTGTTCATTAGAGATCCGATTGTTATTTTCGAAGAATTGTTGGATCAAGATAACGAGAAAGAATCCGACCATTTTGAAAACATTCAATCTACTAATTGGCAAACATTGAGATTTAAGCCACCACCACCTGGATCATCAATTGGATGGAGAGTTGAGTTTCGTCCAATGGAGGTTCAATTTACTGACTTTGAGAATGCAGCATTTTCTATTTTCATTGTTTTGGTTACCAGAGTTATTCTTTCGTATCATTTGAACTTGTATATACCAATTAGTAAGGTTGATGAGAATATGAAGGTAGCGCATCATAGGAATGCAGTTTTGGATGAGAAATTTTGGTTTAGAACTGATGTTTTTCGAGAAGTTGAAGAGCATTCTAGTAATTCTAGTGGCAGTTCAGGATCTGAATTGGAATCTGAAGGAGAATCGGATGGTGTTTTCGGCAATTATGAAAAGCTTACTGTTGATGAGATCATCAATGGTAAATCCAATGGCTTTTTTGGATTTATTCCTATTGTTCGACGTTACTTGCATACTCGTAATGTTGATTTAGAGACATTGTGTAATATTGAAGATTACCTTACACTTATATCTAAACGAGCATCGGGAGAATTGGACACGAATGCCAAATGGATTAGAGATTACGTGAGAGGACATGAAGAATATCAATTTGATAGTGTTGTTAGTCCGAAGATTCATTATGACTTTGTAAAAGCCGTTGAGAAGGTTACAAATGGCGATAAAGAAATTTCCGGGAGATTGTTTACTTAGAGAGAAGAAGATATAGACTTTTTATTACTTAATTTTTGTGCATATTCCATTGGTGTAGTTAATAGGTTTTATTGAAAAGCAGCTGGTGAAGCTGTCAAATTTAATAACACGCCATCTACACCCAGTAGCTTAATCAGATACAACGTAATGATTGTGTAATACTTACAGATAGATGACCAATCAAAACAAGAACTTGGTTGGTTGAGATGTGTCATGTTACGAGAAAAAAAATAAAGTTGCTGCTGCTGCCTACAACAGTTATCATCTGTAACCAACAGAAGAAGACTATTAAGAAATGGTGAACACATTGAAATTGTTCTTGTAAGGCTAAATAGCCAATCGATAATAGCAATTAAATTAAAATAAGAAATGAGGAAAAAAACTTATGTACCAACATACCTACGGCATGTATGTAAGTGTGCCTGTAATGGAAATAATAGAAAATTGGGAATAACCCCAGAAAAATTTCTACACAGTGAAAAAAAGTTCTTATCGACAACACAAGAAATTTTTCAATTTTCCTTTCTTATCATATCAGTGATATTCCTAGACAACACAAAAAAAAATTTAACAGTGTCAATAGACTTTTTTTTTATTTTATTTATTATTACAATAGATTTACACACACAGACATACATTCATATATTATCGTCATTATCATATCATTTTGCAATATGGTCGATAACTCATCAGATATTGCCCAGCCAACAGCCCTAGACCAAAAACCACCGGCCCTCGAAGACAAAACGGAAAGTCAGAATAGAACAACACAGGCGCCACAACCACAGTCAACAACATCGTCTACAAAGGAAACGACTTGTCAAAATTGTTCTACAAGCACAACTCCATTATGGAGAAGAGATGAATCCGGAAGTATATTGTGTAATGCTTGTGGATTGTTCTTGAAACTTCATAATAAACCGAGACCAATATCCTTAAAAACCGATAAAATCAAATCTCGTAACCGGAATAATCATGCTACAGCTTCTACAGGTGATGGTCATCATAATAGTAGCGGGGCGGCCGGTGCTGGTCCTGATGGTGAAGTCAAAAAGAAAAAAAAGAAGAGAGCACCGAAAGGGTTGCACCATCATCAAGGTTTCGGACCAAAACAATTGAAACAAGCAGTGCAGAACGCAGAACTTTATGGTGGACAAAATAATGGATTGTTACAGCATCAGGGTGGTGGAGGTGGTGGAATCACTGGTGGATTGGTTAATAGTAACCCTCCACACCAATCTCAAGTACTAAGTGAAAATGAAACTCCGGCCGCTACTCCGTTAACACTGAAACCTTTCAATTCTCCTTTTCATTTATCAACTACTAATGGGGGTAACGGTACTACAAATTCTCCATTGCTAAACCCTATCACTTCGCCGTTACTGTTGCCTTCGTTGAATAACAACCAACAACTGCCTTCAATTACTTCAATTAGTCCGAGCCCTGCTGAAGTTAAGCTGAAGTCTAGAATCAATGAATTGGAATTAATCAATGATCTATTGACGTCGAAAATTGCTCAGCTGGAAACTTTGTTGAAACAAAATAACATCAACTTTTGAATGATATCTAAAAAATACCTATATATACAATTTTATAACAGTGGATATAAACTCACAGAACTCTTGTATAAACTATATATGCACGGTCACTTTACCCTCAAAAAAAAAAAAAAAAAAGAAAAAAACACTCGATTAACTAGTAAATCAATCAAAAAACCAATCATGACAATGATATATTGCTATGCAATAAATAAAAAAAAGCTACCTACCTAGATAGATTATATTGTACAAAAATAACAATAATAAAAATGTATCTATTTTTATTGATATGACCACCTCTCAGTAGCACCCGAATCATCAACTCTTTGTCCACCATTCTTTCCTCTACCAAACTGTCTACCTTCCTCAAACCCAGGGTCCAAGTCAATTTCAATTTTCATGTCATCCAACTTAGTCCCATTCAAATATCTCAAACTATTAACAGCATCACCATGACTCTCAAACTCCACAAAACAAAACCCACATGGCGTACGCTTAAACCTATCCAATCCCATAATCACCCGACTAATTTCCCCCGCCTTTCGAAACAACTCATATATCTGTTCTTCAGTCGTATAAAACGATAAATTTCCAACATAAACAGTCTTAGTAGATTCGACTTGTTTCAAACTGTTTTGTCCTTCGATTGATCGTTTCTGTTATCTCTTGCATTAGTCGAAATCCAATCACACATTCTAATAAACCTCAAAAGATATATATAACTTACTGCTTTACTAATCAGATATGAACTAGGTCCGTCTAATCGTATGGTAGAGTTCTTTGAAAATTTTTCTTCGTTCCACATCCTTTTGCCAATTATTTCCCGATTCCTTTTTTCTTTTTATTTTTTTTCCAATAATTTAAGAATTGAAATTTGGATAAAAATCGTGCTTTTATTTAATAAGATCTAAAAGTTGTTAAAATCCTAAATGAAGACAAGCTATGACAAATGGATAAGACTATGCTCGAGAGGCTTGTATATTCTGCTCTATATGTGGAAAATGAAATAATTAAATTTAAAGCATAGTCACGCCCACTTTATTACGTAAACATATGACTTATTTTTTTTTTTTTTTTTGAAATGTACACCTGTAAATTTTACAGCAAAAATATAATAATTGCCCCCATCAAAATCAGAAATTTGTTAAATGCTGGGTTTCTTTTATTGAAAAGGACTTCAAATGTTGTTGATAAAGCTGATTCTGTGGTTTTCCTCATTTTTCGAGCTGACTAGAAATAACCAATTCTTATTAATATACTACGTAATATTTATTGTACTAATTAAATAATCAACTGTCTAATTTAGCTTAAAAAATTTGTGTGGAATATTTATTACTTAATTCTACAAAAGAACAACATCCAAAAAGCCCGCTCCATCTCTCCCCTTTCTGTTTTCTCTCTATTTCTTTCATTTTACTGTTTATTCTTTTATATTTTTCTATAGCATTCAAAATTTCGTTTTGGCAGTTTGCATATTAACCGACGATGTCTCAATCTATGAAAGGTCTCGTTCGGTTCATAGCTGATTTACGAAACTCCCGAGCACACGATCTTGAAGTTAAACGCATTAACCAGGAACTTGCCAACATTCGACTTAAATTCAAAGATCCATCGAATCTTAACGGCTACCAACGTAAAAAGTACATTTGCAAATTGGTTTACATTTACATTCTTGGATATGACGTTAATTTTGGACATTTGGAAAGTATCAATTTGATTGAATCAAATGTTTATTCGGAGAAAATGATTGGATATTTGGCGATTAGTGTATTGTTGAATGAGAATAGTGAAATGTTGAGCTTGGTAGTGAATAGTTTGGTGAAGGACCTAAAATCGTTGAATGACTACTTTGTGTGTTTAGGATTGGCTTGTGTTGCGACTGTGGGTGGTGAAATTATTGCAGAAGTGGTAAAAGATGAGGTTTTCCGATTGTTAATAAGTCCAACATCGCAGGACTTTGTAAGAAAAAAAGCTTCATTGACAATGTTGAGATTGTACAGGAAAGATCCTAAATGTATTTCATCTAGTCGTGCTGATAGAGTTATTGCCCTTATTGATGACCCCAACTTAGGTGTTGCTACATCTGTCTCATCTTTACTCATTGCACTCATCCAAGACGATCCAGATCGTTACAAGTTAGTTTACTCAAAGGCGGTACGTCGACTACAGAAGCTTATCATTGAAAAATCTTCATGTCCCGAAGATTATTACTATTATAATGTCCCTGCTCCTTGGCTTCTTGTTAAATTATTCAAAATTCTCCAATTCTACCCTCCTTCTACTGACGAAACTATTCAAACTGCACTTAATAATGTAATTCATGTTGCAATTGAACGAAACGCAGTAGCTACTAAAAGCGTACAACAAAACAATGCCCAAAATGCAGTTTTATTCGAAGCAATCAATCTTGCAATTCATCTTGACATGGAACATGCACAAATGGAAAATATTGTCAACATTCTTGGTAGTTTCTTGACTGGAAGAGAAACTAATATTAGATACTTGGCACTCAATGCAATGTCACATTTAGCAACTAGATATCAAACTATTCCAATTGGAAAATACCTAATTACGGTCATACAATCGCTTCGTGATCGTGATATATCTGTGAGAAGAAAAGCAATTGATTTATTATATTCAATTTGTAATGCAGACAATGTAAAAACAATCATTACTGAATTGTTACATTATCTACAAACTTCAGATATGGCTGTCAGAAATGAAATGGTTATTCGAATAGCTATTTTGGTGGAGAAATATGCAACTGAATATCAATGGTATGTGGATGTTTCATTAAATTTAATATCGATTGCCGGAACTCACGTATCTGATGAAGTATGGCAAAGAGTTGTGCAAATTGTGGTTAATAATGAATCTTTACAAGCATATTCTGCGCGTACCGTATTTGGTTATTTGAAAGCACCTAGTTGCAACGAGAATATGGTTAAAATAGGTGGTTACATTCTAGGAGAATATGGTCACCTTATTGCTGAAGAACCTGGGTTTGAACCTCTTGATCAATTTTTGGCACTTCATGATCGTTTCCCTTCTTGTTCAGGATTTACTAGAGCTATGCTTCTTACCACTTATATCAAATTCTTAAATTTGTTCCAAGAAATTCGAACCCAAATTCTTCAAGTTTTTGAATTCAATATTACATCACTTGATTCAGAAATTCAACAACGTGCATTAGAGTACAGTAATATGGCTAAACCTGAAAATTTACAATTAATGGCTGTTGTATGGGATGAAATGCCACCGTTCCCAGAAAGAAGCTCAGCATTGTTAGGTAGGTTAAATAACTCAATGAGTTCAACACATAGGGAATTTGAGACTAAGAGAGTTTGGTCAAATAATAATAACGGTAGTGGAAATACAGCACCACCTCCACCACCTCCATTACCAAGAAAAACTAGCATCTTGGTTAAACCAAATAGTACAGGAATGGTAGATTCTACACCTCCTTCACCTACAAATACAAATGGATTTGGTTATTTGTCGTCAGGATGGGAGACTAGGTTTAATAACCTTCTAAGTCATAGTTCCGGACTATTCTATGAAGATTCTATTTTGCAAATTACATTAAGATCAGAGTACCGTCGACATTTGGGATGTTTGATTCTCGAAGTTCGAAATATATCTGGAATCACTGTGACATCACTTTCTGTCGAACTGGATCCAAGACCTGTGTTTTCTTCTATTTCTGCGGATGGTGCTGAACCACCATTAAAACTGACGAGCAAAAGCATGATTGATTCAACATTGAAAAATGAGGCGTTAGCACAGCATGTCATTATTATTGAATGCAATTCACCATTCACATTTAGCCATAACCAAAGTCCTCAAGTTAAAATTTCTTGGATGTCCGGTTCTTTACGTTCAGTTGTTCTTCCACTCCCTATCACCATCACAAAATTCATGGAACCTGCCAATCTTACCCCTACTGACTATTTTGCCAAATGGGGTCTAATTGGTCAAACACTTGAATCACAAAGGATATTTACCATTTCCCGTAAATCTCACTCTTCCATGACCGATAATGAACTTTTCAGTTTACTTAATTATAGTGTCGTTTCCAATGCTGATCCTAATCCTATCAACATGGTGGGGGCTAGTATTTTGTATACAAAATTAAAAGGAAATATGGGATGTTTGGTGAGATTGGAGCCAGATAGTGGAAGAGAAAGGTTTAGAGTAACAATCAGAGCTACTGAAATAGGATTGGCCGAGAAACTTGCAGAGGAAGTAGAAGCAGTATATAAAAGTGTATAAATGTAGGTAATGTAGAAAATATTGTCTTACATACCTGCATATATTTGTATATATATGAATAGATAGAACTTTTTTTTTTTCCTGTTGAGTATATTTCTGTTGTTAAATTTGATCTTGTGTGTGAAATATATGAAATAATTTTCTTTGTAGTAGTAGGTAAATACATGCAGAATAATTGTAAATGAAGGTACCTAGTCGGTGAAAGTGTATCAGGTGTGATATGTTTTGAATCTTAATGTCTGATAATAACATGATAATTTATAAAAATGTGCAAAGAATCGAGAAATACCGAGATTCTATATTACTTAGAAAAATCTATCGGTAATAATATATATTTTCTCAACAATGCAATAATAAATTATAGAGACATTAAAACACACACACACACACACACACACA
>JAJMJJ010000211.1:18565-29329 GCA_030568955.1 Geotrichum siamense (nom. inval.) | reverse complement strand
GATTCACGCCATTTTAGACCAAAAAATTTAGAAGGAAGTGATACTCCAAGGATTTTACTTAGAATAGCTACTGCTACTATTGCAATAACATAACCCCAAGAAGAACCGTCGTTAATCAAACCTATATCCAACTCTAGTCCAGCAATAGTAAAGTAAATTGGCAATAGTGCAACACTAATAAAGTCTTCAATTTTTTCCGCCACTTTGACCACAAAGAAATTTTGGCGAGGTATCACCACACCTGCCAGAAATGCTCCAAATATCGAATGAACACCAGCAATATCAGTCATCAACGAAGAAATAAATACCAAAAGTAAAATAATAGCCATATCAGATTCAGAAGGTCCATTTTCAATTCCTCCTGAATGTTGCAGATATAGTTTTAATAATGGAAATACAATCAAAATCAATACCAATACCCAACCGATAATAATGAAAATAATGTATAACGTATTGATAGCTTCTGCTGAATTAGACAACGTAATAGCTAATGCCAACAACACCCAACAAATAAAATCATTTCCAACACCAGCAGCAATAACAATTATTCCTACTTTATCTTTAAGCAAGCCAATTTCAGACAATATTCTGGCCAGAACTGGGAACTCCGTAACAGCCATTGCTAATCCAACAAAAAGGAGAAACGTACCAAACGCAACATCAGGATCAGAGAATTCAACATATAAACCATAGGAAAGCGCTGCACCAATACCAAAAGGGACCACAACGCTACTTACTCCTACAATTGATGCAATCTTTAAATTTTCTCTCACATACACCGGGTCTACTTCAAGCCCAACAATAAACAAAAACAATATCATACCAATATTGGCAACAAGAACCAACAGTGGAATTGATTCATCTGGAAATATTGTTTCAGTAAAATTTGGGATCTTTCCAAATACCGAAGGACCTAATATAGAAATAAAATGTTAGTATTGTGATAAACAGCCATTGGTGCAATTTCGTACCGAGAATGACTCCAGTAATCACTTCGGCAACAACCATAGGTTGGTGCAAGTAAGCCAGCGGAATATATAGAAGCCTACATATCGAAATAATGATGATAATTTGAATGAGAAATAGTGTCACAGGATTGCTCGCAGACCAAACAACAGGATTTCTGCCGGCTAAAACAGTGGCATGGGCCATAGATTGGTCAACAGACACCATCTTTCCAAATCAAATAATAGGACAAAATATGATAACTACAAATGATAGCTATTGACGAAAGCACATTTATCATCGCAAAGACAGGGCAAGGATAAAAATCAAATATAAAAAGAGGTCTCCACTATGAGCACAACATGATGTGATTGTCCCACATACCACTTTCTCTGAATCTTGGAAAACTCAAATTGAGCATTCCGCTTATTGCTTCGTGTTTCATTAAAACATCACCATATTAAAATACCTGTAAATATGTTCATAGTTATTCTTAGTTATTAGAATTCTTTTCAGAAATTACCAAGAAAAAAAAAGAAAAATATACAATATAATTTGTGTATTACCCAAAGAACAGAATTCCCGAATTCAATTCTAATATTTAATTATTATATATATATTTTTTTCTCCTTCATCGCCATTATAATGTAGACACTTTTATTCTGAAGGTAATCGTTCATTCGTCTCACTATTATAATCTTGGCCCGTCCCTGCTCCACCTCCTTCAGGTCGCCTAAATCGTCCACTATTATTGCTGCTGTAACTTCCATTATTATTACTATTAATATTCTGAGAATACTCAGGGGTACCGTAACCATTACCGTTGTAATTTCCTTGGATTCCTCCGTACATATTGGAACCGGAGTTATAACCATTAGTATTAACGTATGCCATGGAATTCACGTAGCCTGTGTTGTAATTTGATCCCTGATTATTGGATGATCCATATGCACCAAAAGTGTTTTGGTTAGATCTATACATGTTTGAGTTGGTATTTCCAGCATATGAATTTGGGTAGTAACAGTTGGAGTTATACCCTGAGTTGTATCCGCCTCCCCCTGCTGCCGAGTTATATACATTTGGGTTGTTACATGAATTAAGATTTCCATTATTATTGTAATAGTTTTGTGTATAATACTGCCTTGGTGGAGTAGCTGTAGGATTTCGGAGCCCAGAGGGTGTATTTACTCCCGATCCTTGAAGGTTAGAGTTGGGCCGAGGAGTTGGTAATGCTGCTGCTACCCCTAATGCTGCTGGATCTTCTTTGCCAAAAAGTTTTTCACGAGCTTGATTATATTTCATTTCTCTTGTCAAATAATCATCTTTCTTTGGTAATGGTGGAGTTTTAGTTCCGTTTTCATTCAAAGAAGAACTTGAAGAATGCGGACTCTCCGTCCTTCGCTTTAATATTTTGATTGGTGGCTTATTTATGGTCATCATTGGGCGATTTGGGTTTGTATTGTCAATTAATTCGATTTGACTAAAATTCATTTGTGGTTAGTATATGAAGTTGATGCCAAATAAAAGAACAAAAGAATGATGATACTCACGGAGTTGTAGGTTTACTCAAAATTTCTTCCAGGCTAGGTTCCTAAACGCAATTACAGGTTAATCGCATAATTATTATTCAAAAAAGAAAACACAGTAATTTCCACCTTACCTTCCTGGCTTCGTCAGTTTCCCAAGTCCCCGATAAAGGTTGTCCTGACATAATTCTGAGAACAATAATCAAAATGGATAGTAGGATAAAAAATAAAAAAGAAGAGCGATCAAAGTAACAATGCAAGCTCCAAGGTTTTAACTATGAATGAAACCCGTTTCTAACACTATAATGATCGGGAACGTTTAGAGGATATGAGTCGAATAAAAAGTTTGGTAGTGATCAACGAATTTGGTGTTACAATGAATTCCATCGACAACGTAAAAAAAAATATAAAAAACGTGAGGGTAGAGGAAAAGATCTAATCCCGTTTCTGCCCCAAATTCAATGTATCATTATGTAATACTAGCCTTAAAAATTACGTTATTATTTTGTGCGCTCGGAAATTGTCGTATAAGATTCAAGTCTCTTATTTTATTTCTTATAGCCCAAGTAATAAGTCTTTTCGATTGTAGCGTAAATTGTGTCAAGAGTCCAGCATTGAAAAGTTGTACTATTTTGGTAAAATAAACTATGCTCAATATACTTAATGATAAATACCATTAAAACCATTATTGGTGATTTTAAGGATTATGATGATAATTTGTTGTGGTATTGGCAAAATTTTGATTGTTGTTTTAAACAAAAAATAATAGTTAAAAATGCTTTGACTGGTATATGGATTCTGGTTGTAGTTGTTTCTACAATTGCTGGACTTTAAATCTAGAAACGTTGTAATTGGTATTTTAAGGGTTAACGCTACTTTGAATAATCTGTAAATTCTAGTTAAAAAAAAATTCTTCTGAATGCCAAAAACTATTTTGTGGTAACTATTTTAATTATAATTCTACATTGTAACAATTTTATTTAACTACGAACTGTTGTGATTTAATCTACTTGCAAAATATAATTTGTTAGATTTAAAATAAACTTGTATACAACAGCCTAATTGATCTTTTTTTTTTATGTCTATTTTTCTTGTCATTCTGGTTTGAAAGTTTCTGTTGTTGTTGTCTCTAATGAAAAACTTGGTTTATTTGTTATTGTTGGTATAAATTGTCTTCTTTTTTGAGATGCTTTCTAAGTTTTATTTTACATGTTACCTCGTTCATACTAAATAATTTTTTAGAAAAAATATTATGTTTTATTATCCAATGTTTAAATTTTTTAGCCCTCTAATGTTACTGGTTTATCTTTTTCTAGGATCTTTTCATGAATTGGCATTATTGTATTAACAAACACTTTGTTCTCTTATTTGTAATTAAGTTACCTGTAGAATCCAGTTAATAGCCTTTCTATATTGATTGTATATCTCTTTCTACAAATTAAATGGTAGAGTTTTTGTTACAGGTCGGGGAAGAAATATTAGCATGCGTACTCAATGGAGAAACTTTAAGTTATGGTAGTATTATATATTTGAGTGTGAGCTATAAATTTACACAAATATCTTAACTAGTACATGTTCATTATGCCGCTAAATACGATAGAGTAGCAAACTTTTCTTAAAGCCAAAATGCATGGACATATCTAACACAACAAAGAATTTAATGTACAATCTAAGACAGACAAAAAACTTTTTTGACAGTACATTTTTTTTATCTCAGTTTTTTTTCGGAAAGGATATTTGCGTAATAATGAAAAATAGGATCTTTCCTATGAACAAGAAAAGCTATATGCCCCATTTAACATCTTTCGTCTCATGTTGTTTGAAAGAATTTTTTTGAGGAGAGAACGATTGCTTATACTATTTTTCACTAGAGAAGAATTAGACTCGCCAAAGAAAGGAATCTAACTTTTCTTCATTCTAAAATTTTTCTTTAATACATATGACAAGTAAATACCACATTGATTTTAACTGACAAAGTTTTTAGTGAATCCGTCTAGTAGTAAAAAAGTTGATTTGAAAAAAAATATTAATATCAAAAATTTGTAAGCAAATAAAATGAGTAGAAGTAGTTTGCAAGTCACAAATTTATATTATAGTGCAAAGTATATATACATATATTTTTAAAACTGTCAATGGAGGCTGCATCAGCCGTACAGTAAATTTCAGCTGTGAATGATTTTAACCAAAATTTAATAGAAAACATTATGAAATAACTCTGACGAACACAAATACCATGTCTAATTTTTATTACTTCTTTGAAGAATAAACATTTCTAAACATTTTTTATTGTCCAAAAATATATATATATATCTACATCGGTATTTATAAAAACATCAATATTGATGATTCATTTAGATGATAAATAGTTTAATTAGAAATCCAGTTGGTATAAACAATTTTTGAACCAAATTTATCACCCTTCTTAAGAGTGGCCCCAGTTTTTTTATTTAGAAGTAGTAGCAGCATTTGTAGGTTGAGCGGGTTCAATAGCAATACATGAACCAGGTTTGAAGTCAGGAGATTCACTTTCTAACAAGAGAATGTTCATGAAAATGCCGGTATAAACTTGGAATGCTGGTTCGATTGAGTTGACAGTAAGGTTTATTTTGGTCTCAGAACTATATCTATATATAGGCGTGAGTGTAAACTAAGCGGTATTTTCGAGTATCGGGACCTTCAAACTAAACTTCGGGTTCTGTGACACCTAATGTAATGAATGAAGGATCAGTGGGTAGAACTGAGCGATTGGAAAAATTTCCAGTAGGGATAAGTGTAGTGTCGTCATGAACAACGTACTTGTTACTGAAAACTTTTGATTGTGTGCCAGCATTAGAATTTTGTTCAGCACTCAAATTTAGTCAAGTTGAAGATTGTTTCATCGGCGGGAGATTTCTCATCAAATTCAGCCTCGTGCTTGAGCTTCAGATAAGCCTTTTCAATTCCATAGACGGGATCAACTTTAGTGTAGGATGTATATGTGGCGGTAGCATTAACAATGTGAGGGAATCCTTGGTTTAAATGTGGAAAACTGAGCTTATAAACAGAGATAACATTGCCATCGACTTCTTTAGTTTCAGGACCTTCGCAATCAAACTGAGCCCTACCTGACCACCATGAAGAGTGACATCGCCTGGTTGATTAGGTTGCAACTCTCAAGTTTTCCCAACAACTTCAACTTCCTTTCCATAGATTCTATTGTCATATCTACCAACAGATGCTGCAAAATACTGATTTTTGTTACTTTTATAATTTTTCCAATTATTAAAATAGAAAACCAAGTTTTTTCCTTCAACTGTTTTGAACTAATGAATAAGCAGCTCTAGTAGAAATAGTTTCTAGAGTACGTGACATTTTATTTAACTATTATTTTTTGCAAAAATTGAACAACAAAGGAATACTGTAAAATTATGAGAAAAAAAAAGTAGGAATATGGAGAAATGGCATTGTTTTATGATCAATGGAGCCTGAAATTGATCCATTTTGAGAAAATGAGAGTTTTCTATTTTCGTTTCAACTGTGCGTGATTACCCCAGGATAAATATGGGAGGAAGGGAATAATTAAACATGCGATCCACAAGTTTATCCCCAAACTCAACTAGCGTGTAAATAGTTAGGTACTTACAAATTTGTTTATTAAAAACTTGAATGAAATGTTAAAGAATAAAAATTGTGCAAATGTGGTTACATAAATCACAGACAGAAAGTTATCAAAGCTCTACTTCCTGCATTAATTTATTTACGATGTTGTACAGAACATTTAGTACCTGGAAGACAATACCAGAATATCTACAGGTCAAGTATTGCAAAGAAAGAAAAGATATAAATACTGAGCTTCCTGACCCAAAAGCCTTTCCCATAGAAACAAAGGATTGAAATTCATTTGATCTAACTATGTACAAAAAACAGGTTATTGTGCTATTTAAACATCGCCATCTAATTCTTCGGCATTTTGACTAAGACATCACCATATTCAGATGGTTCTTCCTTTGCTGCTTGCATCAGTTCATAGAGCTGCACAACCTGTTCATCACTCATTTTTGACATCTTTTCCATATCCAATTTTGTTGTTTTCCACGTATCACCTTCAATCTGTTCGGCATAAGTCTGCCATTGTGTTAAGAATCCCACAATATATAGTGGATTGTCCACCTTCCTATGCGCTCTAAATTCTGACTTAACATAAGCATCTCCAAGTTCTCGTACTTCAGGATCAAGTTTACGGTTGGCTCGTAAAACTCGTCGATAGAGTGGAATAGGTGGAAGAATGGGACTGACTGGTCGGATCTTACGTCGTGTGGCCTGAAGAATTCGAGTGTATTGCATGTTATGAACAGAATGGTATCCTTGAGTGTTTAGGAAAGAGAAAGAAAGAAACGCGAGATCTTTTTATGCTCGTTTATAATTCTATCGATTGGGTTATACGTGAATTACGTAAAAAAGTTGTCAGTATGAAGTTAGTAACAGTTTACCCAACCTCTCAGTGAACGATTATTCAGAAATGATTAACGGTGTCTAGTTGCTGTTTATTCGTTGATATATTAGCTGATAATATCTACATGTGCATGTAGTTACCGATCTTGTTACGGTTCTCAAATAAGCTGGGCTATTTGATAGTTTTTCATTGTTACCCTCCTCTAACTTTTGAATTTTTCATTCTTCCCATTTGGAAAAGTTCGAACGATCATTCCTTCATTCACAACGTGCTTTCGGTAATGATCACTGGATCAAAAATGTTAAGGAATACGATTGGAGTATTTAGATTTATGGCATTGCGGCAGGCCTGTATACTTATGAGGCCTGCTGTTATAAATCGGTCGTTTGCATCAGCTAAGATTATGAGGCAACAAGTTGATACAGATCTCTCTGACGGACCCTCCAATGATAGGCATGAGTTGAAATTATTAGAGAAGTTGATAAAAAATGCTGATGTTGAATCAGTCATGGATCAGTATAGGAAGATTCGTGAATTAGATGTCGAAACAAGTTATCAAGTCAGTGAATTGTTGCAGTATCTTCATACCAAATCGAGACTTGGCTCATCTCCGAAAATTTATAAACCTTTGTTTGATGAGATCGCTGCTGATATTATTGACAACAAGGTCCAAGTACGTTCTTGGGGAATTATACATCTGTTGACTTATCATTATGATATTAAAGAATCAGATGCTGCTTTGAGTACTTGGAGAAGTCTTCCTACTCAACTACGAACAGATAAAAAGATCATGGGTGCAGTCATTTCTTTGATGGATTCAGCTTCAAAGCCGTGGGAACAAATTAAAGAAATTTATGAAACTTCAGAATCGGGTAATAACATTAGCACTAGTATGCAGGTAGCTATGGTTCCCATTTTATTAAAGCGAGGCGACGTAGAAACAGGAGAAGAATTGTTTAACAAAATTTGCAACTATAGACGTTTTAATATTAACGAACTTAATCGTGTTTACAACTCAGTTTTGACAACTCACCCGAACATAGACAAAGCTACGGAAGTTTTTAACTCAATCATTGAAGGCAATACAAATCAAAGAATTACAATTCACCCATTTTCAATGTTCAAATTTATGAAGAGGTTACTTCAAGAAAAGTCTTTTGATGAATTTGGACAAGCATGGTTTCAATATGTACAGAATCTAGATCCAAGAGCTTCTGAAACCAAGACTATTATTACAACACGATTATTTTTTGTCACTTTGGTAAGAATGAACCCTGATCCTTCGGATATGGTGTTAAAGTTATTTTCAGTTGCAGTTCAGCATTACTTTCAAAATGTCCCTCATCCATCAGTTGTTTTCTTCAACGCTCTACTTTTTGCAACATTCCCTTGGAGAAATTCAGAAATAACTAAAGGCATTTTTGAGAATTTTGCAAAATATAATGTAGAACCTAATGATGAAAGTCACAGATTATATCTTTTATCTATACCTAAAAGTCGTGAAACTTACGATGATGCTATCATACATTTCTCACAAATGTCAAGTCCTGAATATGTTGATTTTAGAACGCTTTACTATTCATCTTCTGATGCCTTTTATGCTATTTTCAGGCGTACATTTTCCTCATTTGATCTGAATAAATCACCAGGAACGAAGCCAACAGATCTTGGAGTTATTTTGAAGAGTTTGGTAAAATATTTTACCTTTTCAGTGACTAATAAGAAAAACAAGGAGAAATTTTTCAGAAGATTAAAGGAAATAGGAATTACTTATGATAAAGAAAATGATGTCATGACACAATATATTCCATTCAGTGCTCCAGAATTACCAAATGATTCGAAACCTGAAGATAAACTTTCCAACTCTGAAAATAAACCACCGGAGCAAGAAAATACACTATTAGAACAAGAAAACAAACCATCTGAACTTGCAGCTCAATCATCTGAACAAGAAAATGCACCTCCAACTCTTGAAAATAAATCATCTGAACCTGAAACTAAAACCATTTTAACTATGAATTAACTGAACCTGAAGTTAAACCATCCTTTTTTGTTACTCTATAATCTACTATTATAGATAGGTAGGCACTCTAAAGTATGTACAGATATCTTTACATATAAGAAAAAAATGTATATACGCAATAGAAATCACGTCCATAATTCACATGAATACCTACCTAATAACCTAAGTAATCATAAGATAAACTTCGTTATTTTCCTTTTTTTTTTTTTCCTGAAGAATGTATTTATTTTATATGTGGTTTTTTCTAATACATGCTATCTGACTTTGGTACATGTGAAATTTATCAAGACGTTTTGAGTAGTCCGAGCAATATGTGAGTGCGGAGGTTGAATGTATTAGAGTATGAAAAATGTTGCAATAAATATGACTGGATATGAACTTTAACCACTTCCCTTTGTATTTAAAATAAGGGCAATAATCATACCGTAAAGACCCAAAACTTCCGCGAAAATAAGAATCAATACAATACCAACAAACAACCGTGGTTGTAACATAAGTTGTCTTACACCTTCGTCACCAACAATACCAATGGCATAACCAGCGGCCAATGCAGCTAATCCAACACAAAGACCACAAGCTAAATGCATGAACCCATTGAAAAGTGAATAATCTTCGGAAGGATTTAAATCACCGGCAATCAAAACCGAGACAACTAAGCCATAGACAGCCAAAATACCGGACATAATAACAGGAATCAACGACTTTAATCAAAATAAATATTAGTAATTGGCAATAAAGCGAAATAGAACGTTTATTCGAGAGACATACCTTCATGATTAATTCTGGCTTGAATGTACCAATACCAGCGATACCAATACCGGATTTAGCAGTACCAATAGCGGCACCAGCAGAGCTGAAAATGATAGCAGCAGCACATCTACAAAATGTTAACAAACAAGTCCGTTTATTTCTGTGTAAAACCCTCCATGAGAATCATTATCCTACATACCCAGCAAAACCGAAGAATGGCGCAAATCCTGGGGTATATTCAGAAGACAATTCCGACCTTTATCCACATGTTAGCAACTAATCATCCAGTCAAAAACCTATGAGAAACTGAAAAAAAAAAATACTGCTAAAGGACAGTAATAACATACATTGCGTTATGAATAATGAGTGTGAGAATAGGTGTGAAGAAAAGTAGGAGATTGAAATGGGAAAAGTGAGAAAGCAGCCAAATAATAAAATTTGGCGGGTGCCAAATCTCAAATGTCGCTTGAATTTCTTTGGGACGAGCATAATGAAAACTTCGGTATGAGATTTACCACGTAGAGTAAAACATGGCATCGACAGAGTATATTAAATTTGTGAGCATCTTGTTATTTGTTCTACTTCAGACTTAAGTAAACCCTGCTTTATGGTGCAGTGGTATTACGCACACAGGTTTCAACTTCCAATTTCCGGCCTGTGTGTGGCTGTGCCGAATTTCAGTCCCTGGTTCAAACATGGCATAGAGCACATTTATTTCGGCATTTCTATCCAAAATCCATACATTTTTTGTATTACAACACCCATGTAAGCTATCGTAACTACCACTGAACTGGTTTTCCCCATGATCCCGCCATTTTTCCATAATATATCTCAATATGTCATATCTAGAATATATACATGTAACAATGAATACAACTTTCAGATAAACAAAGCTAAAAAATGTGCATACATAGATAAAAAAAATGTAGCAGCTAAAAGGTTTTCTTATTATACGCAGATTAGGAGGCAATAGAATTATTCTTATATTGACGTTTTAGTTACTGAACAAATTCTATTTTGCCCAACATTCCCCAATCGATGCTATTATTCACAGCAACAGTTTTTTTTTTTTTTTTTTTTTTTTTTTT
>JAJMJJ010000211.1:0-18465 GCA_030568955.1 Geotrichum siamense (nom. inval.) | reverse complement strand
TAGATCTTCAGCTTATTTCTACATACTAGAATTGTCATTAAAATAGTCTGCTAGTTCACATCTCTAAATTTTAGACGATTGAATGATAATTAACTCATAATCTGGCTTAAAACCTATTTTCTTTTGTATATCTTGAAATCAATTTGTTAAAGTTGGTAACAATACTATGTGAAAAGTCTTGAATATACACATATCCAATCTCAACTTTTTTTCTCTCTTTTCATACTCTATTACTTGAGCAAAAAACTTATTTAGAACTCGAAACATTTTACACTTTCCATGTTCAGTCTTGTAGTCACATACATCTGGGCATTTTTCATTGACAATGACAAAACTTTTTTCAAGACAAACGATAGGAGGCTCCTAGGATTTCTTAGTAAAGAATACGAGAATTTTCTAAGTTATAAGTCACATATATGTTTGTGACTTCATCATAGATGAAATTAATGTTACAATTACAATAGATATTGATATCTAAAGGTATATTTAATGGCAAAATAGATTATAGGAAGAAAAATATTACAGATTTTATATTTTGAAATTTAAGCAGCGGTTAATAAAAAATTTTACTGTTTTGGTGTGAAAAAGACTATTGATCTTTATTAATAGTTAAGAGTTTTAGAAGTCTGTATTTTGTTAAACAAAAGCAAATAATAATAATAATAATAATAAAAGCTTTTTTACTGTTGAAAAAAAAAAAAAAAAAGATACAAGAAAAACCTCAATAATAAATATTTGGCTCACAGAAAATTTTGCACCCTAGAGTAGTCCGTAGAGGAGTATGTCATGTCATTGCGCACTAATATTTGGTTTTCAAGAATGTAATATACACTTTCGGTTCAATTCCCCAGCTCAAGATAATTTCTTTCAAATAATTGTATAAGAATTGTGACAAAGGAGCATTAAATTTGTATCCTATAGAACCCTAGTTGTAATAATCAAATAATTAATTGAAGATTAGATTGTACAGTGAACCTGGCATACTACTTTTTTTATGCTCCTAGTTAATGAATAGAGTCGATTGTTTGTATATAATTAATATAGATAGGTAGGTAGGTAGGTACCTAGGTAGGTAGGTAGGTAGGTACCTAGGTAGGTAGGTAGGTAGGTAGGTAGGTAGGTATCTACATATGTACATATATACATACATAGACATGTTTGTACTCTCTGTTTGGCTTAACAGCACCTTCTGAAAAAAATTTGATCTATATATTATTTTAAATCTGGTTTATTTATCAATAGATTGCTTGTACTTAATAAATGTTTCTGTTTTATACATCTTCGTTTTGTAGCTCATTTTAAATATATACACAAAGTACCTACCTACCTTCATAAGAGATGTATACAAAAGTTAAATCCACACTAATTTTGATATATTATGATTCTTTTTTAATTCATTCCTAGTGAATGTTTTTAGATGTTACCAATGGTTGTTTTTCAGATTTAGAAATATATTGCCCAATTGGGCATTTTTAATATTTGATCCGAATGATAAAATATTTAAATATATATATTAGCGCGACTATGTACTGATAGATCAATTAATTTGAGGGAGGAGTTTTAGATCTACAATTTTTGTTCTTTGGATCTTTAGAGAGGTTATTGGCTTTAATGTTCAATTGTTGGTAGAAACTTTGAAGGCATACCTTTTTTTTTTTTTAATTCAATAGCATCACAAAATGCAAACTGATTATATTACAAACAAAGATGTTTACATACATTCCCATGCTATTTAACCCTTTCCCATATTATGGTCTCCATCGCAAATTTTAACTACTTTGAACTTCACCAATCTTCTTACTATGAGGAGAATATATAAATATACATAGGTTTGATACACATTACAGAATAAGCAGAAAATAGATGTAACTTGTAAGGTTTCTCTCTTTTTATTAAGAATATTTTAAATTACCTGTGTTTATATATGCAATACATGTAGACTGATCGTAGTACATACTTCGTGTAAAGACTAAAAATCATCATAACGTAAATTCTAAAGTCATACATTAATAATAATTGGTAATCATTACATCATATTGTTTATTTACTTTTTTTTTTTGGAGGGAGAGACGGGGGTTATTTTTTTATTTTGCTTTTTGTCTTTGTACTATGTACGGCGGTTTATTTGTTCAAAGTTGGCATTTTCTACATTCTTTGGTTGTCCAATTCGACTTTTCTTTCTTTACGCCGGAAATACATCTTATTTTCTAAAACTTTTGTTTTAATTTTAACACGTACCTTTAGTAAAATGTTCACTGCCCCTACAACCCTCAAAGATACCTATGAATTCATATCAATTGAATTATATCGTAAAACGTACAAATCTCTTTATACTGACTATTATTCTATAGCATATACAACAGAATCAAACAAATAAAATTAAACGTCTAATAATAAAGAGTAGAATAATAAAACAAAATTATATTAAGCATCAAAGAAAAATAAATTATCGAAAAAGAAAACAATCATTCAGTTGAAAAAGGCATTTTAAGCAGAGGTGGGTTGTGCGGTTTCTTCACCTTCAACTTCACCCTCAACTTCTTCTTCTTCCTCTTCCTCAGGGTTTTCCCATTCGTGTTCCTCATCGTATTCTTCATCGTTAGGGCGAATAGAAAGAGTAGGCTTAACAACAGCTTGATCAAGAGTCCAGTTGGCAAGGGCATTCTCACATTCAATAACAATTTGCTTAGAAGCATCGTAACCATCGTAAGAAGGTCTGGTCTCACCAGGAGTAACTGGAGAGTCATCAAGAAGCTCAAGAAGAGCCTTACCATATCCGGCAATCATAGCAAGCTTTTCAGAGTGCTCACGCAAGGCGTCAAATTGATAATTGAAGGCGGCTTTGATTTTGTCACGTGTGATATTGGACAATTGAGCCTCAGCGACAAGAGATTCAGCTTCAGCACGGACTAATTCTTGTTCAAGAACGATAATCTTGTCGGAATTGGGATCCTTGTACTTAAGGTGAGCAATTTGGTCAGTAATCTTTTGCTTGCGGTCACGAGAAGGCTGAACGGAGGCTTCAATGTTTCTAACCGACTTAAGGGTGATACGGTATTGGTCGTACTTGTCAATGAATTGGTCTTCGAGTTCACCAATTTCGTAAATGAGAACACCGAGTTTATCAGTGACATCGGAAACATCGTCATCACCGTCTTCACCCCACAAGGAGAGTTGCTTGGCGACTTCTCTTCTTTCTCTGGCAACCAATTCGATGTCACGCATAACGTTCTTTTCCATCTTGACGAGGACAGCAAGCTTACGGGCGAGATCAGGACCTAAACTGCCAGCAGCAGTACGTCTGAAGGTGTGGCCTGATAATTAAAGGTTAGTACATACGCTAATTAAATCAATTGACAATTGCTACATACCGAGAGAACCCTTTCCAAAGAATCTACCAGACTTGGTGGAAGAAGGAGGAGGGGGAGGAGATTGAAGCTGAGCAGCAGTAGGAGCTCTGCTTTGACGCAAGGAATATGTTCTGTGCATTGTGAGTTATGATAACAAAATGGAATAGGACAGAAAAATATGTGGAAAAAAAGGGAGAAAGAAGGAAAAATGTTAGAAAAAGAGGGAAAAGAAGCTGGCTTTATATGGAATTAGGAGGAGGAGAGGGACCCAGGGTTAGAATGATGAAAAAAATTTATAGCGATGTCGAATAATTAGAAAAAGCAAGTTTTTTATGGGGCATTCTGGCGCTTTTACTACGTGGCGTATGGGGAGAAATATTGTTATTAGTGGGGTGAGTAATTTTTATAGTGATTTGTAGGAAAATTAAGCAGGCATCTCCAGACAAGCGCTAATAACAACACACAGTTTTGTTCTGCTATGAGTACTCGGCACACATTGTTTGAAGTCAATTGTATATCTGATTCCAATGTGTAATTTCATTGAACAAGTTGAGGTAGACGAATGTTCTGTTTTACTATCGTGTGTAGTAGCCTTCAACCTGTCGGTGTAGCACTGGGTCTTGGTGGAACCAAGTGGTTTAGGGTTTACTAGCAAATTATCTTTGTTTTAAGATTAATTGGATTGCCCAATCAAGATATTTGTGTGTGTTTGCGCATGTTCTGTTATCTTTTGTTGCTATGACAACAGAAATATTAGATCTTTTGTACACATTTTCTTTTTATTGCATACCTTGTCTACTGCTGTAATCACGTCTCTTACACTGTACTGCTTTATTTTTTATATCAACGTCTTTACTATTTGATTTTCTGCCCATTCTGTTATAGATTTCTTGTGTAAACCCGTATGCACAGTGTTATTCAGATCAAACAAAGGATCAAGACTCAACAGATACCGCGTATATCGTGTTTATTAACCACCCCATTTGTACGTAAACTCACTCTCATATGAAAACAAACAGTCTGAAGTCAAAACTTCCTTGACAATTGCATGTGCTTCAAAGCTTCCGACTACTGGGGTTGTTAACCACCTTATAGAAAAAACAAAGTCCCGTGGCTGGAAAATGTTTTAAATTCGGGATCTTTACTTTGCAGGTAGTAATATCGTAACTACTCAAGCTGTCGGAACTTCAAATGCGTTTAAAAGTCTACGCCATGAATACTACGTATGAATACATCATTATACATACACTTACGGCGGTATGTTCTATTGCATACTTATAGGCATGATAATCACAAAATCAAGCTTTGAAATGTCATCGTGATATATATATCATTTTGCGTCATGTGAACAGCTCGTATACCAATTGCACCCACCACCCTGTGACTACTACGTGTTACGTAATTGTGATATTTCTATCAGTTGTCTCTCTACGCATACATGATAGTATTTTCATGACATCATGACTCAAGTGTTTCAGGAGAGGTTGTGCAATTAGTATGAAAATGATGTATATACATATACCCGTATGTAAATACATGTGTTTGTATGCTCAAATGTGGAAATGAAATTGTCCTGTAACTGTTGATTATACTCCCATGGCTCAGAGAAATTTAGTATATGTAACATATAGCACATCATAGTATCAATAACCAAAAATAACAGTAATCTTGGATTTCACACATTCAGAATGATATCCACCACTTGATTGATGTTGAGAGAGAAGTATGAGAGAGAGGTGAGAGTTTGACTTCCCCCCCCCCCCAAAGTATTCGCACTAGAATAAAGTATTTCCAGAAACAGTCATTTTATACACTAATCTGGAATACTTACTTTTTTATGTTAGTTTTGGTCCAACGCAACTCTAGTAAGATTTCCATACATACATGTAGGTAGATAGTAGTACTATTGGCTCATATACACACTATACTTTAGGTCTATCCTAGCACCTAATAAATAGGCGCGCGCATCGTCTTATGACAGATGATGGGATATATGGAGAGAAGCCTTAGTCTATGTTAGTTCTGTTAACAACTCTATCACATATTTCAACCTCGTAAGCACTATTATGTTTTATACTATTCTGAAGCATAAATCAACGGTTTACCTCTTTGTCCACATCAAATGGCATACAAAAGATATTTCTACATACATTTTAATTCTTACACACTCAATCCCACTGTAACGATTTTAATTTTCACTGCATCTATGTAATTATACCATCTTTTAATTTTCAACATTCACTCAAGTTGAACCTACCCCTATTTTGTATGTAGATCGAACTCTGGAGAGGATTTTCTTTTGTATATGTAATATCTGGATACTGCAGAAAACGAATTTACAGGCATTACACGTTAAATAGTTTTATCACTGACTTCTGAGGAATTTAGCCCCATACTAACTGCAATAATTCAAAAGACACAGGGAAAAATGTGACATTGAAAGCCAGCATCAGACAAATTTAGGAGACAGTCTTCCTATATATACGGTTTTCCTTCAGTATTTATTTTATATTTACTTATAAGATTTTATATAGGACTTTAGTCTGATTTATTATGTAGTGTCCATAGTAACGATAGAATCTAGGCTTCAAGACGACTATTATTAGTACTACTATAATGATACACAGTATATGTTGTAATAATAGGGTGGTAATAGGCCCTGCAAAACTTTTGAAGTGAACTTGATAAACATCGTTGTTTTCAATCATTTTTTTGTCAGACGAATGATGAATTGCACCTTTTCTTCTTTCTACCTATTTTTTTTTTTTTTTTTTTTTTGGTTAGCTTTATTTTGCTCTGTTGTTTATGTAATTTCTAAGTACGAGCAAATGGATGTACATACCTACCTAGGTATCTAGGTACCTTAGCAAGAAATATTTAACGAAATTTTAACTTTTCAGGGACAAAGGGTAAAAAATTGTTTGTTTTCGGTAAAAAAAAAATGTCTCTTCTGGGACAAATTTTCTTCATCCAAATTTTTTATTTTAGTAGTCAATTTCGATTAAAATCCTGTTCCCAATAGCTGAATTTGTTCAGTTATCACCCAAAAAAATATTTGTTGGAGATTTTATTTTTCTCTGTGTTTCAATATCCCCTACTTGAAATGTGCAATATCAGCAGTCTGACATAGTGATAGATTGACTTTACTACCTACAATACGTATTTTAGGAGTTCCGCAATGCTACATATAATGTATTTTATAATATAATATGATACACCTTTTATTTTTGAACACATGCAAACTGTTTTTTCCAGATATATGTTTCTCTCATACTATCTATTACGGTTTTCCTTCTGACTTATAGTACAAATGTATTTTCATAGATTACTTCTCTTCGTTCTCCTTTTTTCAATTCCAGAACTTATCAATCTTCATTTTCTGCCACAGCCTGTGTAATTGACCGATTCATCTAAGTTTTTGTTCCTTTTAGTAGGAAATCAAGCATACGCATTGGGTGTGTAGAGCTGAATCATGATGGGGTATATACAAAATATTGAGGAGAACCAATTTTCTCACAATTAAATTTATTAGGTACATAGTAACAAATACTTTAAAATATATACAAAATATAAAATATACATATTATAAAATGTATATTAAACATATTATGAAATTTTTTTATCTTCTTTTAATAGCCGCAATAGTTGATGGCTTACTTCTGTAAATTTCTAAGTTATTGAACATTTTCTTATGCTTCGCGTTAATTGTTGGTTTTACTTAGACATAAACAGTGGTTAATTGGAACACTCCTTTCCCTGATTGCTTGTAGTGTAATACACCTCACTCATTGATGTTTGACTAAGGAATGACGAAATGCAGAACTAAAGGCTCAGTGGGTATAGTGTATAAACAAACTGTTATAAAGATATATTCTTTTAGTAATTTTTATGTGTGATGAACTTTTTTGTCTTGGAGGTTATTTTTGGCCTACGTATTTCATTCAAGAGGTATGTATGACTACCTATTTTGCCTAACAAAACTATACTGTGCTTGAATCATAAGGTGTGTGAAGAAATTTTAAGTAAGAAAAAAAAATAGAGAAGGGACGCAATAGTTCTCTTTGTTTCAAAATCAATTATTTATCTATACATGCCTGCAATGAAGGCGTACCATAAATCAATCAATACCAAAACACCATCCAGTCATGATTAAAACACTATTGACTTAGCAAATTCATATAGACATAGTTAAAAAAATTTCTTTGTTTGCTAATATTTGTTAAAACAACATACTCATCATATTACAATTATATTCAGAAATAAATTAACTTTTATCTGCTGTAAGGAATTTTTATCCTTTCACGTTGCTTGAAAGTCAAAATTTACAAGTCTCAACTCTCCATTTTATCTTAGTGTATTGCTTTAATAATGCAATTTTGCCTGTCTCAAGAAAAATCATGTAAAATATTAAAAATATAATACGATCTGCTACAAAAATATATATATATATATATATATAAGTCATAGTAGTAAAATGACAAAATAATTAATATATAAATAAACAAACTTGCTTTGATGAACTTGTACTACTTCCAATGGTAACTTCTTTTTATTATAAATCATGATTGAGATTCAAAACCTTGGATGGCATCAACTACTAATTGATAATTTGTGGTGTTTAACTCCATAAGATACAAACCTTAGAAGTACAAAAATATTTTTGAAAAAAGCTGAAAGTGATTATTCATATAAAAACTATATTTTTTTCTCAATTTATAATTCTACAACAAATTAATTTAATGAATCTTGCCTTGTACTATGTGATTAATGAAAATTTTTTTTGAATCAAAGATTGTAGCATCCACATTATAATTCATTCGTAAAAAAATTGCTACTGCAATTGATAATTAAATATTACATTATTGCGCTTTATATATATTCAAATACATGTATTGTTAACCCCGGATACTTGATTTTTTGAGACAAATATCTGGGAACAATATCAAATTTTTTCCCACAATTCTCCACTTTCTTAATCTATCAAGGACTTTTTTCATTATTAGACACTTCCTACAGTCTATGGATAATTTTGTTAGTGGACCTGGCAATACAAAACTTGGTAGAATAATGATTCAACTTTGTTCAATAATACTTCCTATGTCCATGTTACTTCTAAATCTCAATTCAACTCTTTTGATCTTCCTTGCTGCGCTTGTTCTGGCCTTTTTTCTTAAATGAATAACAGGTTATAAAGACGTTGCAATTATCAACTGTTTAGTGAGATCCAGATAAAATATGAATGATATCATTAAATTTGATCTCAAATTTTGAAGTTGTTATTTTTTATTCGGAGTATACACATGATACAGACTTCCTAGTGAGGTGTTCAGAGCCCAAAATTGAACTTAAAGTATTTTGTGCGCACAAGAATCCATCATCTTCCGAGGATTTCATAGCAGAAAACGATATGTCTTTAATTAACAACTCAAGACATTTGCTAGGGGTTTCTTTAATATTAGTATGATAAAACTTTTTATTTACACTCTTGCACTCTTGTTAAGAATAGATTATTTACTAAGAAAATTCCCTAGTTGATTCTCGTTTCATGACATTTGGAACTTTGTACGTAGCATAGTGATAATGACTCTTGGTTTGCATTTTGTCTTTGTTTTGTTTTATTTTTTATGCAGTCATTCATATTTTCAATATTCAGTACAACTTTATTGAATCACAGCAGGGCAATAGGTAAGGAGAGTGAATCATTTCAAATGAAAATTAACTAGAAATAAATTAATTAATCAGATTTTTGTAGAACAGTAAAATATGTTAATTTAATGTAACAATTTATAATCATTTACTAATTTTTTCATCTGTAACAATATGGGTTGGCTACATAGAAGTTTCAATTTTTTTTATAGATTTATTTTTGCGATGTTGTTTATGTGGTGTCATAAAAAATGAAATTGTTTCAAGTATTTGAAAAAACAATCTTATACTGTATTTAGAGTAATTATAAATAAATATTCAAATAATGCCAAACAAAATTTATAAGAAGACATCAGGAATATATAAAAATTTATGTTCAAGCTAAAAACAAGTAATCCCAGCAGTCATCGTAGGTAAACAGAGCTTCTGAAATTATGTAAATTACTAAATTAGGAAAAAAGGTGTTATATGGGAGGTTACAAATCGATGATTGGGCAATTGAGGTTCTAACAAAATCCCCAACCCTTTAAAAAAATATTCCCCTTTTTTCTTTCAATTATTTTGAATGTCAAGAACAATAAAATTAATAATATTACATCTGAATACAGTTTAATGTAAGTATATATGTTTTATTGGGTATTAATTGTTTTCGGATTGCAATGGTCTTTTAACCAAATAGCAATTTGGAAATGCCAGCATATTGACCTCAATATTTTTGAATCACGTGATTTATTAAGTGGGTTGTCAAATAGTGATGAATGGATATAATTGGCTGACTAGTTTTCAACTATCATTGAGAAGAAAGCGTTGGATTCTATTGAATATTAAGGTGAGTTTTAACGTGTTAATGTCGATTAATAATTGCTAACTACATCTAAAGGTATAGACATTTTCAATTGCAAAGATATTGACCCAAACTTGAAAGCAATTTACAGTTTGAGGTATGTATTGTAATGTTGTTGTTGGTTAATAATTGATTACAATATTTAACGATATATATATAACGAAATTTAGATTCACTGCTTTGAAGTAAATATCAGCCTGGTTAAATTGATTTATCATTTCTATCTCTAATTATGGGATGTTTGAGCGTCTCGGTTTACATATATTTTCTCTAACTAATTATGCTGCTCTTTCAATGGTTGAAAATTTCTTCTTTTATTGCAAATCCTGGATGGTTGGTCAATTTTGATCTAGTGGTGAATTAGTTGTTCTACTGATGGGATTACTTTTGAGTTGTTGGAATTTCATTGTTATCAGGAGTTTCTTTGTACCATGTTTTAAATGTGTAAATAATTGTGTATAATTTTTATGTATTAATAAAAAGAACCAATCTACTTTTTAAATGCTTCTAAATATGAATACAAACCAGATTTTGCAATAATCACAAGTAAGAATAAATCTAAACATAGATGAAATCAAAAGCTCTGATATAATCTGATTTTGGATAAAAACTAGAATGTTGGATAAAAAGTACAATACAGGATGAAAATCAAGAGTAGGATGGTAACCAATTTTGCAATAAATTAGCGCAGAATGCGTTTGCTCAATTCAAAGCTGAGATGTCATGTACTACTCCTAGAACGAACAAAATAAGGGGTAATTTTATACTATTAATGCCATCAATATCTGTTTTTCGATTAAATGAGAAAGGCATTTTTTTCTCAGAATTAATTAATTCAAGACTTTTCTAGTTGTTTTGAAGTTTGTTTGAATGAGATCTATTTCGGCAGGAAATTAAAGTACAGGATAAACTTAGTACCAAGCTGGTACGCACATATCGCCTGTATACGTTTTAGTACAAACTATAGTACAAGAATAAGAAACATACTATTCATTCATTCATTCATTTATATATATACAGGTGAATATATGTTTAAATGGCGGTATTGCCTGTATCAAAAGAAAATAATTTTAAAGAATTTCAAGCAAATCCTAAATATGTATGATCTCATGTAATAATATGATGTAATCGTTGGTATTCCACAATGTATCAAGTAATGTTTTTCATGTGCAACTCAAGATCTTGCAATTAAATATTCTCTTCTTCTTATCAAACAGGTTCTTATAGTCGAGAGTTGTTACAATGAGAAACATTACGAGAGGTGCTATTCGTATGATTTTTTGTATGCATCATGTTTATCTTGGTATACAGAGGCTTCCAAGGGAAAATTTGAACATAGAACCACTTTTTATATATCTGTTACTACCTACGTAGATATTTAAAATGAGTATGTGCGTAAGAATGTATGAAAAGACTAAGCATAAGATTCCTACGCATGTCTATATAGAGCGGAAGAGAGTAGAGCCACGGTTGAAACATGGGAGGTATTCGTTTTTACTTCCCAACGGGAACAATTCTTAATAAACCCTTACCCAAACTCCCAATTTTAATTTTTTTTTTTTTTTTTTCCATTTTTTTTATTTTCATTTGGGAGATTCGTAATGATCATTTTTCTCTCTTCTATTTTTTAACAACAATAGGTTTTATCATTTTCACAGTTTCACTATGGGTAAAGCACAGAAGAAACACGGAAAAGGTCGTTTAGATCATTACTATAGATTGGCTAAAGAGAAGGTAAGTTTGGAAGAAATTATAGTATGGATATAGATGGAACTAACGGATTCTAGGGTTATCGTGCTCGTTCATCTTTCAAAATTGTGCAAATCAATCAAAAGTTCGGCCATTTCTTGGAAAAGTCAAAAGTTGTTATTGATCTGTGTGCTGCTCCAGGATCTTGGTGTCAAGTTGCCCTGGAATGTTGTCCTGTCAATTCATTGATTATTGGTGTTGATCTGGCACCGATCAAACCGTTGCCAAATGTCATTACATTTCAAAGTGATATTACAACAGAACATTGTAGATCACAGTTGAGATCTTACATGAAAACTTGGAAAGCTGATACCGTTATGCATGATGGTGCTCCTAACGTTGGTATGGCTTGGGCTCAAGATGCTTTCACACAGTCTGAATTGGTTTTGCAATCATTGAAGTTGGCTGTGGAATTTTTGGCTCAAGGTGGTACTTTTGTGACAAAAATTTTTAGATCAAAAGATTATAATAACTTGATGTGGGTCTTCCAACAGTTTTTCGATAAAGTTGAGGCTACTAAACCCCCTTCTTCAAGAAATGTGTCTGCAGAAATTTTCGTTGTTTGTAGAGGGTTCAAGGCACCTAAGAAGGTGGATCCGAGATTACTGGATCCTAAGGCTGTTTTTGAAGAGTTACAAGAACCCGCACCAAATAATCAACAAAAAGTTTTTAATCCAGAGAAAAAGAAACGCAAAAGAGATGGTTATGAAGAAGGCGACTATACTCAATACCATACGTCTACTGCTATGGAATTTATCAAAGAAGAAGATCCAATCAACGCTCTAGGTTCTTTGAATGCTATTATTTTTGACCACAAGGCGGATCCAGAACTTAAGCCACTCAAAAAAATGGCATCTACAACACCTGAGCTTCTCGAGTGTTTCAAAGATTTACAAGTTTTGGGTAAAAAGGAATTTAGAAATATTTTAAAATGGCGTAAAGCTTGTCGGGAACTTCTTGGATTAGACCAAAGTAAAGAAGCAAAGAAGTCACTTGCTGAAACTGTAGAGGAAGAACCTTTGGATGAAGATGCTAAAATTGAAAGGGAGTTGGCTGCTTTGAAAGACAAGGAGTCGTCACGTAAGAAAAGAGAAAAGAGACGTGAAAATGAGAGAAAACAGAAGGAAATTATGCGTATGCAAATGAATATGGACACTCCATTAGATTTGGGATTGGAAGCTGGTGGACAAGATCAAGGATTATTCAATCTTAAGCAAGCTGAAAGATCAGGTGAATTGAACGCATTGGCTAAAGGCAAAAAAGCATACATTCCTAAGGATGAAGAACATGCTACCGAATTTATGGATGTAGGAGAGGAATTTGATGAACGTGAGGAGGAAGAAAAAGTCAATGATTTGGAGGTTGAACTGGATGATATGTACGCTCTCTATAAGACTCGCCGAGAAGAATCCAATGCTCGTTCTAGAGCTATGAAAGCTCGTAACGAATCAGACGACGAAGAATGGTATGGTATCAAAGATGATCCGAAGTCAGCAAGTGAATCAGATAGTGATGATGAAAGCGTTTTGGAAGAAGGTGATGGTGAAGATTCTGATGATGATGAACAAATTAATAAGCTTATTGCCAGCTACCAACCAGAAAAGGATTCCAATGGTCTCAGCCGTAAGGCTTCCTTATTTTTTAGTAGTTCTCTTTTTAAAGATGCTGCTCTTGCTGATGATCTTGCAAAGAAAACAATTGAAAAGAAAGTACAAACTGAACCCGCTGTTAAAAAGCAGAAGACTGAAATTGATAATTCTACTACAACCGCTGAAGACATTGAAGAGGTAGAAGAAGTAGCGCAATCAAGTGATGAAGATGAAGGGTTTGAAGAAGTACCTGTGGATGATAACGAAGCTTGGGAAGAAAATGTAGAAAAGAAGGAAAAGACAGCTGAAATTGTTTCTGCACAAGCCATGACACTTGCCCACGAAATTGCATTAGGTCATCGTAATAAACATACAATTGTGGACGAAGGCTACAACCGCTATGCATTCCGTGATAGAGATGGACTTCCTGAGTGGTTTATAGATGATGAAGAAATGCACAGTCATATTTCTAAGCCCATTACAAAGGAAGCTGTCGAAGCCATCAAGGCCAAATTCAGAGCCATGAATGCTCGACCTACCAAAAAGGTTATGGAGGCACAGGCACGTAAGAAGATGAGAGCAGCCAAGAAACTTGAAAAGCTTCGTAAGAAGACCGACTTGATTAATGAAGATGAAGGACGTACTGAACGTGACAAGGCCGAAGAAATTCAAAGACTTACACGTAAATTGACCTCAAAGAAGAAAGAAAAACCAAAAGTCACCGTTGTTCCTGCAAAGGGTTTCAACAGAGGTGTTCAAGGTCGTCCTACAGGTATTAAAGGTAAATACAAGATGGTTGATGGTACAATGAAGAAAGAACAAAGAGCATTAAGAAGAATTCAAAAGAAACGCAAGTGATTGTATATAATTCGAGATTTTTTCTTTCCCAATTTTGTTTTATAATAATTTCTCTCATCATTCTATTATCATTTATTTTTTGTTTATTTTATAATAAAAATGCATTTTTTATATCTTTAATTACTTATTTAATGATAAAACTCTATGGATTATAAAATCTATTTAACTAATTTTTGTAGAAGTAGATTTAAACTTGGATAGAACTTGACCTCCCTTACCTACGGGTAGGTACTACCTTGGCATTTAGGTCTGAATTATCTTCTATTAAAGACCCTTAATTGTATTGCATCGGAATTGTCATTGTATTATGGGTTCAAGTAATAGAACAGAATGTTTTACATAGTACCAATGGCATTCAACATTCTGAAATATTTTCTGGATCACAATAATGATAAAGTATTTTTTTTATACCCATACATATAATACAACAGCATATAATTTGATTAATTTAGTTATAAAAAAAAATTGTACGAAATATTTGTCTATAATTTTGTACCTATTTCCAGAGTAGATAAACGATTTAAAATCAGTACGATCTCATTTGTATGGAAAGTATATATTAAAATTAAATATGCTTAATAGGGGATTCACAAATTCAAGGGTTGAAATAAGATGACCTTCCCAAATGTGAACTCCTTATAAAGAACGTTCTTCTTTGCTACTATCCATGGTACCAATTAGTTAAGGCGACACATACTATATTTGTTTTTTCCTTAGATATTATTTCTTTTTTATTTTATTTATTTATTTATTTATTTTTTTTTTTTTAATTTTTTCAAAATTCAGGTGAATGGTTAAATGATATTGTAAAAATTTGTTTGATTTGTTAACCTTAAAAAATATTTGTACTAATATACTATATATATATGTACATATTTTATAGCTGTATGTGAAGAAAAAATTGGAATTGAAAAAAAAAAAAAAAAAAAAAAAAAATACACATAATATCATGAAACCATGTAACATGATTAATTTAGGAATAATAATTTTACAGCTAGCTACCAATATTTAACTAATATATTGGTAGGGTGTTTAAATTACATTCGATTCTACGAAAGCAAAACATTTAAACTATCATGTATTTTTTTTGCAGGAGTTGAAACATTTAGAGCTCCAAAATAGGTATACTTTACAACAAAAAAATCCTCATTTAATAAATTTATATATGTTTCTATGACGAGATACATATTAAAAAAAACTTATTTGGAAATTACAAAAACTCTTTGGAACAAAAATCAACGACCAAGTTTCCATTGTGATTACCCAATTGGGGTTAGCTCGCGTATTACCTTCCTTCAAATATCTTTATAAAACTATTATGTTCTTCAGCTTGAACCAAAATATAAATAAATCTTAATTTTCAAAGAAAATAATGAAGAAGAAAAAAAAACATAATATAATTAATTTATTTACTTATATCATTTCACACTTCAATTCTTAAAATGTCTTCTACTAAATTTGAAATTCAAGCTCCTGTTAACGGTAAGTATTTTTGGTTTTAATTTATGTTAAAGCAAAACAATTTTTTTTTTGACTAACAATTTGGCAAATATAGAAGTTGTTATCAACAGAACTCCCTACAAGGTTCTTCCTCCTGATTTGCAATGGGGAATTTCTTGCGTTATCGCTTAAACAATTGGCGATAGATATGCATTGTTCAATTTACATATTAAGTCGCGAGGTTTCTTATGGGTTTAATTATTATTTTTTTATTTTATTTTAAGATTTTGCTTGCTTAAATAGTAAAAATTAAAACAATATACAATCTGTATTTTTCTTAGTGTGTTCATATATCTTTATCTTCCTACACAATGTATTGGGCAGTCCTATTGCTTTGCGAATCAAATATTTAAATGAAATTTCACGTCCAAGTCATTCAAATTATTTTCACATGGTTCAACAAACCCATCAGAAGGTAAGTGACATTATCTGAATACTTTTTTTTTCTTTCTTAATGTTAGGGCAATAATGGCACCTGGGAAAAGATTCAAAAATTCTGAAAAGATAAAATGTAATCATGTCCACATATAAATGATTTGAAAGTCATATTTGATATCAAAAAAATTGATCAAACCATTTTGTATAAAGCTAAAAAAAAAAAAAAAGAAAAAAAAAGTCATCATCATCATCTGGTGTGTCTGTTCGAAAGGATTTAAAGCACCAAATAGTCTCATAATTTACATTCAATACTACATATATATTAATTCCCATTTGATTAAGTGGAGTTTTGACCATTTAATGGGAGTTTACTGCCTGACACATGTTAAAATAATCTCCTTTTAATAATGTTGAACAAATAACCTTTTCATTTTAGGATATAACAATAGGTTGAACTTCCAGACAGGATTTAAATGAAACAAATACATCATATTGCAGGTGAAGTAGTTATCAGGGTTTTTATTGCTTTATAGGTTTTAAATTATATACATATTGAGTTGGGCATTTAATAGATTGGATTAGAAGTGGCAGGTTTTGTCATGGATTAAGAACAACTAATTATAACTTGTTCAATTATTTATCTATTTATATAGGTATTTAGCTATCTAGATAGATAGGTAAGTTGAATTAGTGCATATTACTCGTGTTACCCAAACAATGGGCAACTAGTGTTGATAGTAGCAAATCCTATCATTTTATTTATTTCATATAGCTTTTAATCAAAAATCTGCGTTATTGCAATGATAGCGCTTTATACCTCCCATTTTAAATTAACAACATTCATTTGCTTTATTAAAAAAAAATTTCGTAGGAGTTTAGGAATGTAAATTGATGATAGATTCGTACCAACGGTAGCTACATGTATTTATTTATTATACAAATTTTGGGAAATGTAAATATTTTAAATTGGTTCGTTACGATATATAGGATTTACTTAAATTTAAATGCCCTAAATATCTATTTATTATTACATTATTTGTTTACTTTTTTATTTTATTATTTTTTTTTTTTTCAAAATGATAATAATTGTTCATAGTGTGTATACAACATATAGATTAGATATACACACTTTTGTGTAAATAAACATAGTAGTAAGGATACGAAAGGTGTTTTAACTTGTACATATGCTGTGCCCAGAGGTTGATTATACTGTGTGACATAGCATGTAGCGTATTCTGTTATGGTTTTGTTAAAAACACACACACACACACAAAAAAACAAAAAAATGAATTATCCATTGACATCACCAAATTTAGCTTAGTTCCTGTCTCACCTCTCCCCCAACACCCTATAGCTGAACTACCCTCCTTAAGATAACTATAAAATGAGCATGAAAGTTTGGCATTACAGACTCAATAATCCACTACCACTTTTTTTTACTACACGAATAATAATCAATATGTCCTTTCCTAAACCGTTTTTTGAATTTCAAGCTCCCGTTGACGGTAAGATTTTTTTTTTTTTTTTTTTTTTTTTTTGAAATACCATGTTTGTAGTATAATAAGGGAAATAGCTAATGGTTTGGAATGTTTTAGAAGTCGTTATCAACAGAGAACCTTATACGGTTCTTCCTCCCGATTTGCAATGGGGTATTTCGTGCGTTGTTGCCTAGGTGTCCCAATAACTATCCTTAAAGTAATTTTTTTTTTTGTTCTAGCTCTACTTTACATAGAGGTAATTTTGAAATATACTGCAAAATTAATATTGATTAATTATATTACACATTCCTACATACGTTAAGCATTTGAACGGGGTTTGAGTTGATTATTTTTATTTCTAATCATATAGAGAAAAAATATAGAGACAGATGACAAAATTTGTGATAGACACATAGTATGTAGGTTAGGTGGAATTTAGAATTATAAGCAATTGGAAACATAGCTTTGTCATTGAGGTTATTTACTAACATCTTGCGGTTTAAAGAAAAAGCTGAACAATTATATATCTCTAGGTACCCGATGAGAAAACCTTTTTGTCTTGATGATCATCAGATAAGAAATGATACATATTGTTTAATCCAAAAACAAACAAACAAAAAAAAAAAATTGCCTATGTAATCAATGCACTTCGAATTATGTAAAAATTGTTTATCCATTGGTTTGCCGACGGAAATTAAAACAAGTGACCGAGGCTCGGTACTTTTTTTTTCTGTAAATTACATAATCGGAGAAAATTTGCCTGTTTTGAATAAACAACGAAAGGGAAGGAAAAAGAGGGAAATTGAACTCCGAGTAACAAAATACTTTTTGAGAGGTTATCAGACATAATCGTCAGTAGATTGTTGAGAAATGTGTTTATATGGTATAAATATTAGCAGTGTCATGTGGCAAAAGACCATTATCAGTTGTGTACGGTATTGAGAGTTTGTTCTATGGATTAAGCGCCAGTAGGTGACTGTGTGTGGGAAGAGCATCAATCCTTTAAAGATATAAGATAGCGAGGGATAATTTGGAGTTTATGAAATATTACAAAAAGCAAACAATGTGTATGG